>JAYDZE010251736.1:0-19781 GCA_034509125.1 Monilaria moniliformis
TTACAAATGATTTTCATCAAGTTCCAGAAAATAGTATGAATTTGGGTGGTTCAAGTAGTAGTGATGTGCCATTAGAAAAGAAAGAACTAGTATATGATGTTAAACTCCTTCCTCATGACCCGGGAACAAGAATAAGAATTTATGTAATTATTTGTTGTACAACTCGTACCCCCAAATTAGAAATCCTGGATACGCCACTGGTATAGATGCGTAGAGGCTCCACGCCCCTAGAATCCGACCCGCGTTCTAAATTAGTCCAGCCAAAAGTCTCATTTGCCTTTATAAAAATCTCAATTATTCATTTAGAAAAGTCTCACAATAAAATTTTCATTTATATAATATAGTTACGACGATGCGGCGAAGGCGCGATGAGAATATGATGGAGAGAGAGAAATGGGGATACTAGGATGGGATGGGAGGTTGGCAGCGAGATATCAATAAGATTTAGGCTTTTTTGTTTATTTTTGTTATTTAGGTTATTTTGTAACGTATTTATTTTAATTATGTTTTTCATTAAGCGCATAATCGTCTGTTCACATAAAAAAAAAAAATATTTTAGTTTTAGTGGTTATATCTAGGGCTGATAAACTGTGCAGATTGAATCGTTATTAGGTCGATCTAATAACTCAACCTGACAAGATCAAATCCGAACACGACCGGTTAAGGAGATTCTTGACACGAGCAAAACGCATACAACACAGACTCAATAGCGACACAATCTGATTCGTGTTAACACGACACGATAACGACATGACACAACAACCACATGATAACAACACGAATCTGACACTGCTGCGAAAGAAAGAAATAGAAAAATGAAAACAAAAACTAATCATAACTCTAAAAAGTATTTAAAAATTAAAACTAGGAATTAATATAATTAAAATAATAATATTAATTATTAACAGGATATACAAATTTAAAACCCGACACCAAATTATCGTGTTATTATCGGATCGATACGATAAAAACACGAACACAATAAACATTAAAATTTGACTTTAATTCATTATTTTCGTGCATGTTCATATCGTGTGAAAATCCTCGGCACTACTTATATCTTATCTTTACTTTAGAGGAATGACTATAATCTACCATTAACCCGTACCGGTGTACTTTACTTTAGAGGAAGGACTATAATCTACCATTAACCCGTACCGGTGTATTATTAAATAATTTAAATTTAGTTTTTTGGGTAACTATCCTTGCCGGTGCTACAATTACCGGGTCGTACCACTCACCATCTCTCTCTCACGCGCCTTCGTCTCCACCCACCAAAAACTGATAATCAAAGATCTAATATCCCTACAATGGAGGCGGAAGCGTCGACTAAGGAGCGCGTCTCCTCTGCAGAAGCAGTCATGCTTGGAGCTTTAGCTCCCGGCGTCAATGTCTGTACCCTTTTTTATGTTTCATCAATCCTCTAGTTATTTCCAGCCAGATTTACCTGAAATTGAAAAAAGTGAAAAATTTCAGGGTGCGACCTGGAACACGCTAAAGATGGCGTTTCTGATGCTGGGCATCTGCCTGGCTGCTATGCTGGGATTAGCGTTTTCCTCCAGAGACTCTTCCTTAATATTCCATGTCGCCTTCCTTGTACTCATCGCTGCCACTCTTTTCGTGCTTCTTAGCGGGTCGGTATTCAAAATTCATATCTCCACTCTTTTCTATTTTTAATTGGTAATGTCAAATTTATCTATGTACGAGAAAAGAAAGGATGAAAATTTGAACTGCGCTTAATATGTTAATTATTGATTTGTAATATATCCTTGGCTTATGAGACTTAGATCATAGTGCACTCTAGGTGTTTGGTAATATTTCCCAGTGGGGAACTAGTTACGAAGAGTTAGATTCAAGATTTAGCATCTTCTCAGATGAATGCCAGCCCAAATCTTGCTGTGTTTGATTGAATTGCGTATAGATCCTGCCCGATCAATGCATAATTTCTTTGTTTCCAGAATGTTAATTGTTCATAGTAAATATTATGGGAATTTGCCTGTCTTTAGTTCTTGTCAAATTTGATGGAGAGAAGAAGAAGAAGAAGAATTATTAATTAGACATTATCTTGTAGGGTTGATGCCCTTTTTCTTTTGGCCTTTGTTTTGTTTCTAATACTGAGGCAGCTTAATGATCACCTTTCTGTCTTTGGAGTCTAAATTAACTGCTGCAATGGGAGCTATTTAGAAGTCAAATTAACTGGATATGTTGAAATCAAAGTCCAGTCATGATTAGTAGGTTTCCTGAAATTTCACTGTCTATATTCATAGCTTCCTAGCGGAGACGGGCCTCGTCTCTGTGGAGCATCAAATGCAGGAGATTGGCTTAGGAAATAAAGATGCAGGGAAAAGCAACTGATTCTTGATTTGGATTACTACATAATACAGTTCCAGATGAGTAAGATCTTACTAAGATCAATACCAACTTACTTGGATGATTACAAGTGAAACATCTATGATTGTTGGGTGTTTCCACATTTGCTCTTTCAATATCTTGGGCTTGTGCAGCAGCTTCAGGCGGCCTTATCCTCCTCCTTCTTCGACTTATCCTTTTTGGTCTTGATGAAGCAGAAGCACGAGCAGCACGGTAACCCCAACAGGAACTTCATTTTTTCTCAGTTTTTGGGTGACTTGACTTATTTTGCAGATCACCATAATTATAGAGGAAAAAACCTTGTTAACCTCATGTACCAATATACATTGTGATTCCTTTTTCTTAAGTAAAATATACATTGTGATTCTATTCCCTCAAGATAAGAAGATGCTTAGGTTCTTCTCATACAAAATTGAGACTTATTCTCAACTTGTTCCACTCAAGATCAATATTAGTTTTTTTTATATAAGTGATGTGAGGGCGGTATGAAATTGAAAGAGCAGTATCCCGTATTCAAATGGGAGCCAGTTTCGGCCCAACTCAAAAATCAAAAGGATAATTGTCATTTAAATCATAACTTTTTGTTGACTTATGGTTAATTCCATAACTTTTGAAATTAGAACATAAAATCACAACTTTTGACATTTTCTCAATTATCTCACAGATCAAAATTACAGTGAAATTGGTGGTGACGTGTTGGCCGGAATTCAACAAAAAGTTATGATTTAAATGACAATTATCTCAACGACATCGTTTTGAAAAACATACGTTTTGTCTAAGTCGGAAATTCCGGCTGACACATCACCACCAATTTCACTGGAATTTTGATACATAGGATAATTGAGAAAATGTCAAAAGTTATAATTTTATGTTTCAGTTTTAAAAGTTGTGGGATTGACCAAAAGTCAACGAAAAGTTATGATTTAAATGACAATTATCCCAAAATCAAACGAATCGTATTTCTTTTTTAGAGGTATAGACCCCATCTGTCCACACATGGATCTATGCTATAAAATTTAGGAGTGACATAATTTTTTTTCTTTCAGATTTATAAAAACATGGCCTGACCCGATTTGAGACGGATTATACCGCCGACAGAATCACCGACATCAACACCAACCAAAACTCAATTGCCTGATTGTGGTTGCACGACCTCAAAAATTGGTCAGTATTACATTTGAAATGTCAAATTCTAGTGACCAAGAAAAATTGTAAGTGTTAATTTTGCTACACATTATAAGATAATAATATTATTAGAACATTTCAAAAGTCACGTTAATATTAAAAAATAAGTGACAATTTAACACATATTTTAATTTGAGCACGTGACACACTCAAACATTCACATTTCATTTCCCGTGAATCCCTAATACATAAACACAACATCATCAAATTATCTTGCAACACTCACAGTATGAACCACCATTTTAATCAATATTTCAAAATCAAACGTAATTTAGATTTATTAAACCCTAATTACTTAAAATAAATGACAGAAAAAAAAAAACCAATCTTAGAGAGTAGGCGGATGGGATAGAGAATGTTAGGGTGGGCGGGTGGTGGGCAGAATATACGGGCTTAGAGAACGTCACGGGATAGAGAATAATTGTCTCAACTATAAAATATTGACTATTATAGTAAAAAATAAGATCACACAAATACCGTAATTTTGAATTTTTTAATATAAATTTCCAATATATGCAATCTCTTAACAAAAATGACACCTGAGTGAAATTCCTATAACTGCCTGGTGACGCAGATCACCAGAGTCTCACATGAAATTTGCTTAAATGAGTACATTTTTAATTTAAAAATTATATGTTTGGTCAAAAAAAAAAAAATTCAACAATCGATAATGTCAACCAAAATCGAAAACCCAAACTACTAAAGTTATACCAACATATTTCAGTTAACAATTGCTACAATCTCTTGTAGCAACCCAACTTGGTCGGAGCTGATGTATGAAGCTGAGGATACTGAAAGATATGGAATAGATTAGGATGACTTTGGTTAATTAATGGTTGGACTGATTAATTAATTAAAGTAGACAAAAGATAATAAGTTCATGGGTCCAAAGCCTTATATATATTGCTCTATTGTAGAGAAATATAGAGATAGAAGCTTTCTGTATTGAACAGTTGTGTCTGGAATAGTTCCTGCATCGGATCGATAGTGGTGGATTGATCTGCAGATTCCGATTAACTACTCAGGAGATTGCATCGTGGTGGATTTATCTGCAGATTCCGATTAACTGCTCAGGAGATAATAACAAGAATACCTAACACATACAAAGTTGTCTAAAAGACCAACACCATTTCCAACCCCAGCCACAGAACCGATGTCAATTTTTAAGAATTTTATCGTTCTTTATTTTAGATTTGTTGATTCTTGGTTAGGGTTCTCCTAAACTTCCAACTGTGAGAAATCCATCCTTTTTTTAATATGGTGCAAAATAACGTCACTTTGCCAAGTCATTACTTATTAAAAGAATACACGTCAGCATTTCGTCGATGAAAATAAATCTCTACGACATTTTTATTACAATCTCAATAAATTCAAATACTTAACTGATATTATGGATAGTTTTTGATGTTTTCCGAATTAGACATGTAATTTCGGATATAAATCGAAGAAGGAGTTAGCAAAATATTTCAAAAATAATACGGCATCGTTTCTACGTCAATATGATCCTAAACTGAAATTGTGATAATGAAGGCAGCAAATCAGATATGCAATACGGATTTGTATTTAAGAGATTGAGCCAACAAACGTTGTGAGTCAAATTTTTATTACGTTTACAATTATAGAAACAATGTTTTGAATTTCAATATGATGATTAAATTTGTCTTCGTGGTTTTGCCAAATCTAGCTCACTAAGGCAATCAAAGTTGGGTAATATATACTTTCTAGTTGCTAAAATCTACATTTATTTGATTTTTTCCCAAATGTTGACTATTTGAATAATCAATGTTACCAATTATGACTCTATCTGGCACTAGATTTATTTATGTCACAAATTTTACATTCTTATTAGCTACAATAAAAAGAAATTCAATGTAAACTTAATATATTCGAACTCGGCTCATCTACTTTTGTATGATTTTTATTTTTATTTAATGGGATAACTGCCATTTAAATCATAACTTTTCGTTGACTTCTGGCCAATCCCATAATTTTTGAATCTGGAACATAAAATTATAAGTTTTGACATTTTCTCAATTATCACACATATCAAAATTCCAGTGAATTCTGATGTAGACAAAACATCCGATGTCGTTGAGATAATTGTCATTTAAATGATAACTTTTCGTTGAATTCTAGCCGACACATCACCACCAATTTTACCGAAATTTTGATTTGTGAGATAATTGAGAAAATATCAAAAATTATAATTTTATGTTTCAGTTTCAAAAGTAATGAAATTGACCAAAAGTCAACGAAATTTTATGATTTAAATGATAATCATCCCTAATTTAAAAATTGCATTTGCCACCGTCAAACATCTACCGAAAATAATTTGATCTCAGTACGTCTTCTTAGTGTAGAAGAATGAAATTCAACGACATATGAACTTTTATTCAGGAGAAGTGACCAAAGCAGATTTCATTATTCATCCGACTTTCCGAAAAATGTATTTAATGGAAATTGTCACATTGCACAACAACTTACCATAACTCACCAGAAATTCAACTTTAATTTTTTTTGAGGGGGAAATTCAACATTAAATAAATTTGCATTATCAAATATTACTAGCCTTTTTTTATTGTGGTATTAAATCATAATTATGATTGACCTAATCCTAAGAAAGTCTTATTTTATCCCCTTTTTCAGCCACATATCGACAAAATCAGTTTGTTTTTATTGAACAATAAAGTATCGGTCGCGGTTCGTCCCTTTGGAAAACTTCTATTCGAACTCAACCACCACTGGGATATTACTAATTAATAATTTTTTTTCTATTTCGTATATTTGAAATTAAATGAACAATCTGAGTTCCATTTTCAATTATGTATTGTCTATTTAAAAAAAAATTTATTTATGGGTTAAACTGCTGTTTTATTAGAAAAGGAAAATACTGGCTGTAAAAGGATAAAAATCTGACACACTAGTCCATTGTTTTCTCTCACTAAAACTGCTTTCTCTCTCTCTCCTTTGGTAGATGGTAAATAGTGAAGAAGACTATATAATAAAGGATAATTGAAAGTTTGCACTCTTTTTTTGTTTTTTTGTATTGAGTGTACCATTTTGCATGGCTTTGGCACCAACTTCCTTCGCTCACACCTCCATCACTACCACCCCTTACTCTTTCACTTTTCACACCCAAGACTCCCTCAATTTATTGCTTTAAATCAAACAATTTTGCCTTTTAGTGAGAGGTTCATGCTTTCCGCTTCTTATATGTACAAACAACCCGGATTCCTGCTGCTGTTTCGCTACTTCATTTTCCCTCTTTATCGTCTGCGCCTGTTGCTGTTGTGAACCGGAGAATTTTGGTTTCTGTCATCATGGACGAGTGGGATGCTCAGAAGATGTAAGTTTCTGTGTAAAACTAGTTCAATGCCACTACTTTTTTTTTTCTTATACATATATATTTTCAGAAATTATTTGATTATTTTTTCCTTTTTTTCTCTGAGGGTTTTGTGTTTATTGATTTTGATAATTATTTTCTTCCCTTTTTCGCGTCCTTTGGAATCGGATGTTTGGGATTTTTCGTTATTCTCTTTTGCAAGTTGGACTTGTACATTTACGATTATTTAGTGAGAAAGAACATGCATACAACTGCTGAAATCTTAGCCAAAGAGGCTGATATTCAGCCCAAGTCCGTTGGTATATCACTTCTTTCTGGCCGCTTCTTTTGAGATCCTTTGATTTGCTTTAGAACTCTGTGTTTTCTTAAATTGAATGTATCTATTAATGGAAGTAAAAAATCTTTGCTTGATTTAACGAATTGATTTTTACCTTTTCCCATAAAAAGGAAAAGGAACATGATTTCTCGAACGCTTATGTTTCTCTAATTAATGTATGTGTGTTTATTACTTTAATTTATGTATTTGAAGTGCATCTCAGTCGCTTAATTAACTATGCAGAATCTTTTCTTTTTGTGTGTGTGTGTGTGTGTGGAAAAGGTAAACAAAAATTGATTGGTAATTGCATGTAGTTTGCATCTTTTGAAAATCCTTTTTCTTGATGAAATGACAACTATTTCTGTTTGCATGGTTGTTTTCTCGACTTATTTGAATGGTTTTTAGTCAATTATGACCTAGTACAATCTGATTATAGAATGAACTGTCATATATGTTGATCCAATCTGGCTAAATAATCTGGTCACAGTGCTTTCAAGTTGTAACATTAAATTTTGTTTATTACACTCCACATTATTGAAAGTTGTTGTGACAAATCAGCTAAGTTAATGAGTACTTATTTTGATATTTCACATTTTATTCTGCAGTTATCAATCCTCCTGAAGGATTTCTATCAGAGTGGTGGTCCTTGTTTTGGGATGTATACTCTTCTAGAATTCCGAAGAATCCTCAGGGAGATCAAGCCAGTACATCCGAGGTTTTTCTTCGAATTTTTTCTAAGAACTTGTTTGATTGGACCCTTGTATAAACAAAGGTGATGCATTGAAGTTGATTCCCTTTTTATCTTTCAGCCACCTCTGAATGATTTCTCTGTGCTGCAAAATGCTCAGCCTGGTTCTCCAGTGCAAGATGTCAGCTATATGCTGCAGAACATCTGTCCAACAACGCCTATGTCAGGACTTCCTAATCTGCTTCAGACAGTCAATCCAACACCAATGCCAAATATGGGAGGTTTTCTGCAAAATGCTTTTCCAGCTATGATGCCAAAGATGGATTTCACCACAAATCAGTTCGGACAAACTCCTTTATCAATTTCAGACAACACAATGAGGCAGGAGCAGATCATGGCAGATTTGGTTGCTCAAAGGGCACGTGAGCAAGAGCATCTTAGGCTTCCCCCAAGGAGCCTTGGTACTAACTCGAACATCCTTAATGTTGATCACATAGCTAGCATGTTGCCATTGGCAAGCAGTTCCAGGTAATGCTCTATCAAACATTGTCTGTCTACCGGTTTAAAATGCTAACTTCTTCTGCCCTTGTTTGTGGCCATCCGAGTTGATAATCTGTTAACTAGACCTATCAAGGGGGTCTCTGCAAAGACTGACGTTTATTTGTACATGTTCTCATCACAAAGGCGACCTGAAGGAATGTAAATGTTGAGCTGGACTGTTTGGGTGCCTTCTGCAAAAAAATTATTTTACATAACTATCTTGATATGCTTGAAATTGATAGTATGATTAAGTATCTGTTGCATGTTATACTGGTATCTCTATCTGCAATGATTTGTTATGGGGGAAAGCACAAGATCTTTAGAGCCAGGTTTTGACTTCAGAAGTGATATATGGTCATCAGTCTTTGATTTCAAGATGCTAATATGTTCTTCAATGTGCAATATGGTCTTGCAGCCGTCGTCAGAAGAAAGTTAGTAGCAAGCGGCAGTATCCTGTTATCAATGTAAGCCTATTTTTACATTCAATAAATGGTGTATTGTCACAGTGAAACGAATTTGAGATATACTTTGTATTTTGCAGGATGTCAACTATGGTACTGGTTTGAGGAGGTCTATCCCGTCGGAGCTAACTCCTTATGCACCAAAGCTGATACAAGATGACATAGGACAAGCAGATGCTGGTTTGTACATTTGACTGTTTAAATTACATACTTATATCTTACCTATGCTTGGATCATATATTTTCCATGTTTGATATTTGCACTATTCTTGTTAACTTGCATAAAAGATGCATGCAACATGCATATACCCCCTGGAGATCTCATTCCAGTGGTTGAAAATCGAGGTATACCCTTGAAGGAATGCTAATTTTATGCATGTGCTGAACAGTGTGATGCTTCCATCTTCTCTCTGCTAAGTTCACTGAAATATTTTTATAACCTTTGATATAATAACTGTCCATTTTTATGAAGATCAAACCTTGGACTAAAGTTACTTTTTATATACATAAAAGCAAAATGCTGCATACTCTTAAACTTGCCTTCACAGATATGATAAGATATGCTAGATGAAAGTTTTCATAATTTACTATCTTTACTCTTTCACATGTGATCTCTTTCCCAAGAACCTCCCTTTAGGCTATGAATTAGGAATATTGATTCCGGCATGGGTTATGGAGAACTTGACAGGTTATGTGCATGTCAAGTTCCTCCAAAGATGGTTCAATGAGAGGATGCTGATTGAATCTTAGGGTCCTAACAAAGTGCTTGCATTTCTTGTATAAAATGTATAGTTAAATTGGAGGAGTGCGTAACCATTTCCCTATGGAATCACTCTTTCATGCACTTGCAAATTATGTCAAAATACACTTTGGTCTATATGATGATCACCTTGGTTGGTCTAGGACAGAACGTCCAGTTCTGTCCAATTATTTTGGAGTTTCCTGGTTGGTCATATTGATAGCCGATTTCTGTCAATCTGGTTTAGGCTCTTCAGCAAGTTCCAACTCTGCATGTCCTGATACCAGCTCCTGAATCAAGAACTCATGCTCATGCATGAAGCAGCCCGGGCAGCGAATATTTCTCAATCTCGGGTTTATTAAGATGACTTTGGCCTTCTATAGTGAATATTCGCCATTACCTAGATTAATGTTATCTATAGTAAGGCAGTGCTTGTGAAAACACTTCTTGATGTTTGTACAAGAGGCAGACTATTTCTTTTTCTTGTTTTGTGAAACCTGTCGGGTAACCTTTGTTCAATTTTAGTTTTAGTCATTTTTCATGGTTATTGGGTTGCATTCTACGTAAAGAAAATTTATAATTAGTTGGCGGTAGCTTGGATTTAGCTTCCATAATGCAAAGCGAGAGAAGTTAAGGCCAAAGAAGACCTTATATAGAAAGAAGGGTGATACATGGGGAAACTTTCAAACGTTAGTAGGTCCATTGACAATTGTCATTACCTAGCAAACGCCTCATGTTTGGTATTGGTAATATAGTAGAAGCATCGGGTATGCTGAAAAAGGGAATATTAAAAGTGCTACCACAAGTGATGAAGTCAAGATGATTGTAATGGTAGTATTATGATTTGGTTGGAGACTTGGTCCAAATGTTGCTATATTGTGAATATCTACATCGATTATGTTGTGATGGTGGATGGGAGGCGCGCTTGGCGTCATATATATTCGTACTTAGTAGTGACAATATGAAGGTATTAAAGGTGATAGTGTTGAAGTTTTATCTCAGATCAGTCACAATATGTAGTTCCGATAAGACAGTGCAGCGAAACGGATGCATAGCTTTGGGGTGTAGCCATTACAAGGACTTTTTCAGCTATGTAATGATCAACATTCATTCAAGGATCTGCGCAACACAAAACAAGTGTATGCGCATGGCCTTCATTAGGTTACCTTGGTGCATTAAGAACCAATTACTGAAGTTTGGATTTAGGCTTGATTTGTTGGGTTCCTTTGATCAATTGTCTCAGCAACTTCTCTGACTTAACCTGGTGCTTGATTATGTAGCCAAACTTCTATTGCTCCTATAACCACTCAATATCACCATCATCGTTGTCATCATCATCGTTGTCATGATCTTTCTGTTATTTGTTGAGCCTTCTCATCAACGTTGGTCTAGTGCCACCTAAGCCACGAACGCTCATCCGAAGTTGTAACAATCATACTCCTAAATATATTAACTACAAAGATTTTTATAATACCTATGCGGCATTAATAAGATTATGTACCTAGTGATTATAGGCGGATCAAACATGTTTCTTGTTTGATCTCACCTTAGGTGACTATGGGTGAATCAAATAGCTTTTTATGGACTATCTTCTCTTTATTTGACAATCTATCCTTATAAATGTAAATTCATTACAAGAGAGATCATCTTTGTTCTTCAAAATTAACCATTCAATCCTTATCTTTTTCTCCGCAAGGAAAGGAAATCATCCCGAAACTACAATCCTTTACTTTGGGGGATTCCTCTTTCTAATACCAACATTTTCAAGCAAAATCTACACTTCCATTACAAGATAGTCTCTTCGAGACTACGATTTTCTATAGGAGTTTTCAAATCCGTGTAGCACTCAAACAAATTATTAGCGAAATATACTCAAAAGGTAGGACATAAAAGTTATTAAATATTACATTTAGCAAGTATATGCTATCTGTAAATGATTGAGTTAAGAATATATATTTAATGAGAGATTTCTATGCACTCAGCAACCGTTGGTAATGCGCAATGCATATATGCAAAAATAGGATTTTGAACTATATTTAGAAACACTCCGAACTAAAGCTCACATAGTTGTACGCGAATCCTTGATGTTAGCTTTTGGGGAAAAGATCGGTCGTAATCCCTAAAATAACTCTTATCCGTTGTCTATTAAGTGACTATTCTTAAACATCCCACATTCAAATCATTAAGGTCAACAAATGGGTGCTTTTGCAATCGAACTCTTTCTTATCTTTGCACTTAAGGGATAATCTCCTATAAGTACCAAGAAAGCAAGAAAGCTCTTTTTTTATTTCAATTTATAATTAGGATATTTTTACTTAACCAATCCAAACTTAAAGCATGATTTGGTAACTTGAAATATTAGATTCTCGATAGAATCTCAAACTCTACATAAACGTTCCATTTGAGGATGCTTCTGTAGTCGAACTCTCCTTTGTCTTTGGTGTTCAAAGGCTAAATTCCTTTGTTAGGAAGTAAAAGATCTTTTCCCATTGTCTATGCTAGCTTTTAGGGAAAAGACCAATCATATTCCTTATAATAGATCTTATTTTTAGTTTGTTGGGATATTATATCTTTTTCTCACCACCATCTAATCACTTATATCGAAACTTTTTTCCAACTTCAAAGGAGCTTTTGCAACTAAACTCCCTACACTCAGTGGCTACTTTCCTTTGGTAGCAAAAAGAACTCAATCTTTTCAAGTTATAATTGGAGAAGTGTTTCTTAGAGTTATCAACTTAAATGGCTCAAATTTATGCCAATAGAATGACTAGATGAGTTCAAATCTAACATAACACATTAAAGATATTCCAATATTCGTATAACATCAATAATTGACTAGAACAAAGAAATTTCTCATAGAGAGGTACATTACTAATTAGGCAATGGAAGAGTATATCATATTGTAAATGTTTTAGGAATTGCAAAAGGGGGATAAAATTTTCTATATGCATATGGTATTACAAAAATAAAACCTATGATTAATTCATTTATATGCCTTTAGTTATAGTCATTTTCTATGACGGAAACAAATATTAAAATAGAAACATAGAGAGTCTTGATTTTTTTAGCAACTTTAGAATAAAATGATTTCCTTTGGGAACTTTTGGAAGATAGAGAAAAGGTACTCAAAATCATATATTAAATGACTTGTCTACCCTTACCTAACGTTAGGATGAATTTATGTTCGAGACATTTTTCCACGAGGAAGGTGTCTTAAAGGCCATTGTTCTTTGAGCGCTCCTTATAAGTGTGTTTGCCTATAATGCTCGAGGTTCTAGGCTAGAGGCTTCAGACAAGTGTTGTCAAAACAAGACCTACATAAGGGTCTTCTAGTCTTTTTTATGCTTACAATTGCAATATTTGTGTAGATTTGTTCATTTTTTGGCAGAAGTGGCTAGTTTTCATTTTTTGGTTAGTGAGAACGATCAAAAGACATATTTCCACGAGAAGCATAAGCGAATAAAGATTGGATAACCCAAAATAGTTCGACTAGAGTCGATTGTTCGTAAGATTATTAGTGACTGTGAAGGCAAAAGATTATTGAAGAGAATGTTTTTGCTATATTTGATAGGTATTTCCTAGATTAGATGTTAGGTAAGGCATTAATGACGTTACCGATTATTTTGGTGGGTTGTACTTGTTTCATTGTATGCATACAAATAAGTCTAAAGTAAATAATTGAGTTGCCAATTCTACATTATTTCCATTTATTTAATCATTCCTAATATATATATATATATTTTAATGTAAAACATCAGGGCATGTTATCTCAATTTGGATCCTATTTTGCACCGGTTTCTTCGGCTTCATGTTCCATTACACCAAATGATGCAAGCTTACATTATTCATGCGCATTTGGCATCATTTGGTTTTATGGGACAAGGGCTGATGTGATCTCTACATACATGGGATCATGTTTTGCCAGAGAACACACGTAGCAGAAAGTAGCTTCTGCCTTAACTTGCATTCGGACAAGCTATTTTTGGGGGCTAGCATTAGGAGAAGTTTTATTGCAAGCACAGCATTTTGCAATACCTCTTTTCTAATCTACAAAATTTATCCCCTCTGTCATGGTCATATCGTGGTTTGACTATTATGTAGCTCTTAACAATTTATTTCAATTCTTAGATTGGGCCTTGACTTCTGACATTATCTGAAGCTTCGAGGGATAAGTCTTATCTAAGGCGGTTTAGTCCCCCCTCCCCCTAGTAGGAAATAGGAATTCATTAGTAAGCTGACTAGAGAATGTTGATGAACTTATTATCTCATTTATGCTAAAACTTACCTATGTTTTATGGGTGCTTCGGAAGCATTGCTCAGATATGCATTGTTACGGATATGGAACTTATTCAACAGATGAGCTTAGTTACCAAATTTTACCAATCTGCAATAGTTTACGTGAATATTGGTATTTTCCTGGCATAGCCATAGCCATACATTTTGGTGATATAGTTTCTACCTTATTAGATGTGACTGTTTTTTAATATCTTAGCTTTCATATATCTTTTGGATTGCTCCTTTTTGATTGTTCATTTTCAATCCAATCTTTCAGGAAGGAAGATATTAGAGAAAATATCATTGCAGGGGCGTTCTTCACCTGTAAGACCATGCAATTTAGCATGCCAAAGATGATTCTGGCTCCCACATGACTTGTCCTAACTGTTTTTTATTTCCAGAGTTCAACTTTTAATTATTGACGACTTCATGTCAGGTATTCAGTTATGCTGCTAACACTCCAGTGTCAGATCAACAGAGGAAAAATTCGTCTCCATCAGAAATCTGGCAAGCATCTGACTTGGCAGCACAAGCATCAAAAAAGCTTATAATAAGTGCACCTGAAAATTCATCCAAGATGACAAGTCCTACTCTCTCTAATGATGGATCAAAGGGGAAAGGTGTACAAGTAAGTTAGAATGTCATTCAGTTTTGAAGTACTCATTTTTGTTGCTTCTTTTTCTAAGAAACTGTTCTACCATGTCAGCTTTTTCAACTTTAGCATTGAGCAGAATCTCTTGAATTAGTATCATGCGGCTGTATTTTGGTATCATTTATGGGCAGATGGAAATGTTTTAGATGTACATAATTGCTTAGTTTCATCTTTCACTGTTGGTTTATTAACTTTGAAGACTAATTAGTTTCTTCATGAAACATGCACATGTATCTATATTGCATACACATATACGTGCTTGCATTTGTGTAGTCTCTAGATCAATTCTAAGAAAAGAATCGTGGAGTCGGTTTCTCGTGTCAGCCATGTGCTGCTTTCTCTTTCTGGAAAAAGTGGGTTTTTAAGCATTATAGTCTTTCAAATGCTCCATGCTTCTTGGAAAGAGATAAACATTTTGTTGTGTCCAGAGTTTTGGTCCTAAAGCGAATACATTAAGTAACAATTTGTTTTTTTTTCTTTATAGATTGCAAATACTGAATCAGAGGGACCAGTAGATGAGGAAATAGCGTCTTTTTTCTCAAATGATGAAGCTGCTGACCATATGAACATTTCCTTCACGCACATTTCAGCTCAAAAACAAATGGACCAGCAAGGTAAGTTTCATTTTCATGTAATGATTTGCTGCTATTATGACCTCTGTCATTGTCTGCATGTATCTGAATAGCGTTGAAGGGAATACATGATTAAGAAGAAAGTGTAATGCATAGAAATCATATAAACCACCAGAAAGTTGCAATAACTACAGGCTATTAATCTTTTCCCCTTATTATGCATGAGATACTTATGTTGTTGAACTCCTGCTTAATGATCTGATCAGCTGTTTGTTGAGGATTTTTTGGCGTTCTTTAAGTGTTCTCTGTTATGGATGTCCGGTCAGCATAATACTGGCATGTCATGTTATTCATGTATATGTGTATCCTGAATGTATTGATGCTTTAGTGTAGTATACGACTCACAATGTGTTTATCAGGATTTATATCATGACAGCTGAACTTTTTGGCAATATTACAATTCATCAAACTTAAGTTAGAGGTCATTGTGTAGTGAGTATTGAAGATGGCAAGAAAATCTGTTCATCTGTTAACAGATGCTAATGCACAGCTGCAGTAAGGTATTCATACAGTTTTATTTTTAACTTTTTGTTCAAAAATTTTATGTTTTGGCAGACTTTCCTTTCAGACCAGTCAGAAGTCTCCACCCAAGTAATAACAAGCTATCATGTTGCGATTTCTCAACCCAAGGGAAATTCTTAGCTGCTGCTGGGCATGAGAAAAAGGTTCTGCAGTTTAGCTCATCCTGATCTGTTTTAACAGAGTACAAATTCGTATGTAATTGAAGTTATTGTCTTGTAACAGGTGTTTATTTGGAACTTGAAGCAATCAACTAGACATTCTATCCAAGGGCATACTCAGCTCATTACAGATATTCGATTTAAGCCGCATTCCCATATGTTCGCAACTTCCTCCTTTGATAAAATTGTGAAGATATGGGATGCAGCCAATGTAATAACTCTTCCCTTCTAACTTTTAGATGTTGCTTTTTCACCATTGCTAATAATTTTTTGCTGGATGATGGATCACATGCTTTGCATGTAATATATATGCTATAAGCTAAACTTTATATATGTCTACTTTCTTGAACTTTTATTTGGAATCCACAAGCATGACATTTCATCATTGGTGTAAGTTTTCCTTGGCAATAGCCATCATGGTTTAGATCCCTCGCACTTTCTCCGAGTTTCTTCCTATTTTTTCTCCTTTCTGAAAACCTTGGAAAATTTTGAGCCATGTGTCTATTGTTCCTCTGAAGGTAACTTAGCTACAAATGATTTACTAAAAGATATGCTCACCTGTTTCACCCCTTGCTGTTTTAGACAAAGAAGATACTTTACAACCTTGCTGGGCATGCGGATCAAGTGATGTCGGTGGATTTCCACCCAAGAAAGACCAATCTAGTATGCTCTTGTGATTGCAGTGATGAGATCAGATTATGGAATACCAACGAATCTGCTTGCTTTCGCTATTTCAAGGTCAGCTTGTATGATTTCGCTGAACAACTTTTGCATGTGTGCTTTTGTTAGCTTAATGCTTCATCTTTCTCTTATCAATTATCATTCAGTTCTGCTATAATCTTCTGCTGATATTACGAGAGTGTTTGGCTGAGTTTCTAAGCTCTTTAAAACAAATTACAGGTTTTTTAAAGTGTTGACAACTATGTAAAATATATACATTATTTCCTCACAAAATAAAATATTCGAGCCGTATAAGCTCTTTTGAGAAAAGAAAGGGGACCCCAAATTTGATTGATAACATCTTCAAGCATTCATAAAACTTATCTTTAAAGTAATCATCTTATATGATGAAGGACTATGTGTAGCCAAACCCCCTAACTGTTTCGTTTCTATATATAATTGCCTAAGTGGCTAAGTATGAAGTTTTCACTTTGTCATTTTCTTCAGCTCATATTCTGCAGAATTTTGAGATTCTACCCTCAATAAAGAATCATATAATAGGTTTTGTGTCGTTTCATTAGCTGAACCGCTGATCATTCTGATTGAAAATATGTAAATCTGTACGTTGTCAAAGTAAAAGGCACGTAGTTAACATGTTAAAATGGTTCTGAATTCGAGTTTTTGATGGTTGAATGTCAGGGAGCTAATAGACAGGTGAGATTCCAGCCTCGACAAGGGAACCTCTTGGCAGCTGCTACGGGTAATGTTATCAATCTGATCGACGTGGAAACGGGCATGATCCAATACCGCTTTGAGGTAGACTCTGACCGTATATAAGATAATTACACATACTTAGCTTGTGACATGCATGAATACATATCAGCAGCATGTGTGTTTATTTTAATTACCTTCAGGGACATGAAAAAGACGTCCGTACACTATGCTGGGATATATGTGGAGAATATCTGGTCTCGACGAGTCAGGACAGCACGCGCATATGGTCGATTGTAGCAGGTGGAAAGTGCATACACGAGTTGGCCTCTTGTGGTAGGGACTTCTCGTCGTGCACCTTTCACCCTGCTTACTCTCAAGTAGTGGCTGTGGGTTCCTACGAGGTACGTTGCTGCTACTGCATTATCTAAGCTTGTGATTGGAATTAATGGTATCATTTTGTACGGTGCAGTCTATTTATATCTGGAACCCGACGATGGGAAACAAGACGTGGAAGTTCCATGGTCATCAAGGTATAGTATCTGCGATGGCGAATGCACCGGAGACGAACATGATCGCCTCTGTGAGCCATGACCAATGGGTGAAGGTGTGGAAGTAGCTACGCATTTGCCATACAATAACATATCTCAAGTTAGTTAGCATGTATATATAGATTGTGGTAGAATCGAAACTACTCCCTGTTGTTGGGAGTTTGTCAAGTTTGAACAAGTTACTGCTTATAAATTGTATGCTGTTGTCGTTTACTAACTGTGTGGTTAAATCTAAGAACTGTATCTTTCTTTTTTATGTAATCTTTCCAAATTTTAACCGTCTCTCTTTCATTTTGTGATGAGAGTTACAGTTTTTCGAATTTGGGAATTTACAGGTTGAAGTTTTGAAAAATAAGATCAAGTAAATTGACTGAAAAATTCCATTATAGTGTACTAGTCGTATTAATTTGACTGAAAAAGTTTATAAGTCGAGGCCACTTAATAATAATTACATGGCATTAAATTATATTAGGTGAAGTTCAGTTCGACAAGATTTATCTTTCCTTCGAGATTATGTGTCAATTTTTACTTTTTATTTTAAGTTGAGGGGTACGAGTGAACTTGAAATCTCAATCACACTCAAATATATATCATGACTCGAATATCCGACTTATTGATTAGAAGTATCTTATCAATTAATAAGTTGCATTTTATAGTTCTTAATATATTTTTGGACGATGAAATACATCTTGGTCGTTTGTAATCCAACCAATAGATCATAGATGAGGCGGATTCACCATTTGATAATAGGGTTGACTGAAGGAGAAACACTTCCATTTCCATGTATTTATACTTATATCAAAATATTTCAATATTTGTATAAGTTGTGCACTATGAGACTATAGTACATAAAATTCATCAATAATTAAGTTTATATCTTTAACAAAATCAGAAGTTTAAGTCATACAATATAAATTTAGAAGGGATAATTGCTATTTAAATCATAATTTTTCGTTAACTTCTGCTCAATCCCATAACTTTTAAAACTGAAATATAAAATCATAACTTTTGACATTTTCTCAATTATTCCACATATCAAAATTTCAGTGAAATTGGTGGTGACGTGTCGGCCATTTTAAACACTGTGTTAGACTAAGAACAGCCCTATAGTGACTAACGAAGAACAAATCTCGACCATTAGATTACACCAATGGACGGTCCGGATTTTAATATCCGATACAACATTATAACATTACGGGAATAGCATCATAGGGTCATTTTTGTCTGCACGAAAAATCGAGCGGGAGATTGATTTGGAAATGGCAATAATTTAGGCACGTAATCTAATTTTGGCATGCGTTCAATTTTTGATCTAATTAGGTTTGTGATTCTATGATTTTTTGGCATTAATGTGATCATTTTTTACTGTCCATTTTAAAACAACTAGGGTTTTTCCTGTATTTTTCTTCTGTGCATTTTACACAGTTCCGGCAATTTCTGTAATTTCCAGCGCCATTTGTATACCATTAAATTAATGATACTTTTACCAAGATACAATGCTAGGCATAAGTGATATGTGGTAACATTTGATTTATATTTATATTGTTTCCCAGAATGCATGAGATGTTCCCATGCATTCCATAAATTCTTTGAATAGCCACGAAAACGAATCGGCATCCTCCTTTGACAAAAGGCCAGCAGGAAAAGTAACCAGCCTACCATGGTTGTTTTTCCCCGTGAATGGCCCAAAAATCATACAATACCTACATCATACACAATCGGATATATATCATTATATGGGCTCGGAAATAGCATTATACGCTGCATAACATATCATTGTGAATCGAAGATGCTTTGTACTATTCCGTATAATGCTATATATAAATAACTATAATGACATAATAGGATCCCCTATTAGCATTATGACGTAATCAGATATATATCGTTAATATGTGTAATAAATATTAGCATTATGGTGTAATCAGATATATATTGTCATATGTCGTGTTCAGACTTAGCATTATGGTACAATCAATATT
>JAYDZE010251847.1:0-19778 GCA_034509125.1 Monilaria moniliformis
ATATATATATATAGATATATATATATATGTAAAAATATAAATATATGCATATATTAAATATATATATACATATATAAATATATATACTTATTTACTTATTATTATATTATTAATATATATATATATATATATAATATAATATTAAATATAAATTCGGTTATTCGGTTTATAATATATCCGAACCGAACCGAACCGAAAAACCGAAATTTGTGAAAAATCAAAACCGAACCGAACCGAAATCCGAAAAACATTGAACCAGATTTTAAATTTCGATTTGGTTCGGTTCGGATGTTCGGATTTTGGGTATTTTGCTCACCCCTAGATATAATATACTGATAGTATATTATATCAGTATATAACATATTACTAGAGCAGTAAATAGAATTATAGTGCATTTTGAAGAACTTACCAAATCATATTTTCACCATGCAAAGCCAATGATTTTTTTTGGCCTCGGTAGACAATCTTTTGTTGAATTCTTCAATCACCTTTTCACATCCCAGGATTTTGGCGTATCAACTATTGTGTACATCTGCTCAGATAAATACAAACCATGTCAATGATAGACATGGTTAAAAGATTGGTTAATAGTTTGGTCTACTTACAGAAAGATATGTTGTGAAAAAAGCCACGTCGGTGACGATGGAGACCTATATTGCTCCATGTGTTTCAGGTATGAAGTCCACACATCAATCACACCAACACTGATATGAGAATGTGGCTGAAGTGTGATGATATCAGATCTTGTCATGCTGACAATACCATCGTTGTACACTATACGATTCCTAAAGCAGTAAAACAAGTAACAATTAATCAATATAAGTAATCTGAATAATAAGTCTTAATTTTTTTTTAAAACAAAATAAAATCATACATATCAAACTTTGTCGTCATGACCCAATAGTAAAGCTCATTCTCAGTATTGTCGATCTTCTTGGTAATCGGCACCGCGCTTGGATTGTATGGGGACCTTAATGAAGTGGATGGTTGTTTCTCTGCATCTGCTCGGAGGTTGGGCCTGTTAACCATTTCTGGTCTGGGCTCATAGACAACTAGTTGTCCGGTCATCGCCTCGCAGGCCTCAACTGCTCGTACCACTATTGCGTCCAAATCCACTTTTCATCATCAAGTACTGGCGATTTATCTGGCGCGAGCTATGCATAAAAGCAGTATATGATATTCCATAAAGTAGCATGTCATAAAGAATCAAGCAGTACAACTTACAATATCGAGCAGTATACGGTATATATCGAGCAGTACACATTAACGAAACAGTAAAACATATATTTTCAAGTAGTATATCATTAAACCTCAAGCAGTAAATCAATAAAAGCTGAGCAGTGTGCCTCAATTAAGTACTTCATCAGTATGAGGAATAGCCAATTGGACAATGATCTCATCTTCTGTCTCTGGCTGTTCTTGCTGCATTTGATCACCATGAACCTTTAAATAAGGAAAAAAACGTTATTATCACTAAATAATAAGATAATATAAAATCAGGACAACATATAATATAGAGCAGTACAATAATTTACCTTATAATTACTGAATCCTAAGTCGAAACTAGGCGCTCCAAATTCAGTCTTCATGGCAATTTTGTCTTCCACCATCTTCATCAAAGCTTCAACAGCATTAATCCATTCTAGATTATCATACTCTTCTACAGCCATTGCTTGCGTTATTTCGGCAACTTGATTATCATCATGTGCATGCTGTGATGTTGGATCCTGGTTAAGCCCAAGCACCTTCATTGCTGCATCGTTGGCAACCTTATAGCAACCCATCTTTGGGACCTAAGGCGGTGTTTCTCTTATATGCTGGATAAGTGTGGATACAACTTCAGCTGCTGTCTTAGCAACCATTATCAATGCATTTATATCCTCTCGGACATTATTGTTTGATAATGCTTCATCTACAGTCACAGCTGGCTCTTCTCGGGCAACACCATTTTGTGGCACAACATCATCATCAGCATTTAGGAATGAACCTACTTCATACCTACTTTCTAAGCACCCCTTGCCAAACCCTCTAGCTTGTATCTCATCAGCCTCTCTCCTTCTCAGTAGCTCCCTTGTCCAACCCTTTATTGTTGGGTACGCACGGACAACTGTTCGTTGAAATAGTACAACCCTATCTACATAGAAACACTGTAAATAAAATAAAAATCCATATTAGTGAAATGCAACAAGCAGTACATAATATGTATCATAGCAGTATAACATATCATATTGAGCTGCATAGCATTTTCACTCAAGCAGTATACATTATAATATGCAGTAGTATATCAATAAGTATCCAACAGCACAACATAAACAAGTTAGCAGTATATCATATGATATGGAGCAGCCAAGCATGTATATCAGAGCAGTAAAGCACGCAATATCAGAGCAGTATAACATATATTATTAGAGCACCATAGCATAAAAAACTTAGCAGCATAACACATATTAGACGAGCAGTAAAGCATAGATAACAAAGCAGTATAACATATGTTATCAGAGCAGTAATAAATAAATTATCAGAGCAGTTTAGTATGAGTAATCAGCGCACAATAGCATAAACAACTTAGCAGCATAGCACATATTGGACGAGCAGTAAAGCCTAAGTAACAGAGCAGTATATAATATAATATGGAACATCTAATCATGCATTATCACAACAGTAAAGCATGCAATAGCATACCAGTATAACATGTACATGAGAGTAGTAAAGCTTGTAGTATCCGTGCAGCAATATTTATATTATCAGAGTAGTAAAGTATGAGTAATCAGAGCACGATAGCATAAACAACTTAGCAACATTGCACATATTGAATGAGCAGTAAAGCCTAAATAACAAAGCAGTATATTATATACTATTAAGTAGTGAAGCATCCATTATCAGAGCACTAAAGCATACATTGACGAATTTATAATAGAAGTATATTAAGTGATTAAATCTAACCGTTATGAAAGCGATGGGCCTGATGTAAGGAGCTGTTGGTTTTTTTGACCCAGCTATTATGGCTGAATACCAGCAACTGTATCTGGTAAGAGCACCAATTGTACTTCTTGATTTGTGAGATGTCGACTATCTTTGACTTTATATATCCATCATATGTCGACTCAGTCAATGCTGACTCCATCAACATCATGAAGCATTTCTTGAACCAATCCGCATCGTCAGTGTCTTTGTGCATTTGCTGCTGCGCATAAAATGGAAGCAGCATCTTGTAGTTACCCTTTGGGCATTCATCAACAATCTCATTAAGCAAATTTATGTTATCCTGCCTGATCTTCCTGTTTATATACACCTTGCCCGTTTGGAATCCTAAGATGATTTTCACATCCTCCTCAGCTATGTGCAATCTGCTCATGCCCCTGTATCTTATACTGTATATCTAAGGGTGACAATTGCTGATCAGCCAGAAGCCAAGTCGATTTGGCAAATCAGTGATTTGGAAGTATGCCAAAGCGGCAAAACCCATGTCCTCCACATCAGCTATCTGTTTATCATTGAGACTTTTCATCACCTCTGTAAAGAATTCTGGACTTTTTTTAAATATGCTGTGTGATGGAGGTGATGGACGGAGGGAAGAGACAGTTGTTGTTGCTGTTGTTTCTGGATAGGTCAGGGTGATTAGTTAGCTTTCTTCTTAAGCTGTTTTTGCACTTTTGCCAAGGGCATGTCACTTTCAAATTCAGCTTCATATTCTGCACGATTTCTCTTTGCCCCTGCAAATAAATAATCATATTGAATCAGTATAATAAGTTATACACAAGCAATAAATAACACACAACAAAACAACATAACATGTTTACTCGAGCAGTATAGCCTATAATACAAGAATAACAATATATGAATACATGAGCAGCAGATATTACACACTCAAGCAGCATAACATGTTCACTCGAGCAGTATAGCCTATAATACAGGCACAACAATATATGAATATAGAAGCAGTAGGTTACAAACACAAGCAGCATTACATGTTTACTCGAGCAGTATATATTAAATATATTGAAACACCAATATATATTGAAACAAGCAGTGAAAAACATTCATTCGAGCTGCACTCCTCCAATATATTGGGTCAGCAAAGAATATTAAATTAACCATATGACTGATTACGGAAAACCATAGCCATTATTCAATATATTTAAATTATTATCCGTACAAGCCTAAAATCTGTATTAGAATTAAAATATCACTAAACCCTAAAAAATCTATAGCGGTACAACCCAAACCAGTGTCGATAAATCATCATGAATAAATTAGTATTAGCCATTAATAAACATTAATAAAGGAGATTCTAACCTTTTGATTTCGTCATGGCCTGAGTTGTATCTCTCACCATCTTATATAGAAAAATATTTTGATTGGATAGAGTTATTTTTTTGCTGGTTGTGTTTCTCGTTTGACTTGTTTCAACGTTGATATGAGGTGGTGGGTATACATGTGGATTATTTTTTTTTTTGTTGGTAGTTGTAGTTGTGTGTTTGCAGAGAGTGTAACGTTTGTGCTTCTGGCTGGAAGATGGGAAAGTGTTGAACAGTCGCGGTAACAATCGCTTTTGTGTTAAAAACGACCGTTAAGTGGGCCCCATAATTTCTGCTTTTTTGATCTTTTCGTAGATAAATATGGCACGTAGGATAGACCAAATTCAGCAGACCAGATAATCTCAGCCGTATAATCTCGAATTCAACGGACCAGATTTGGTGTCAGTTCTAATATAAGCGATCACTCCACACTAGTGCTTCCCTATATATATATATATATATATATGTATATGAATTATATTTTTACTGATATAAATAATAATATATAAATGAATTGGAAAATTCAAGTTTCTATAACCAATAATATTAAAACATGCTTTGAAATTTAATGAAACACATTTATGATTCATTTTAATTTTATAATTCTTAAATTAAGTTTTTTATCATGTCAAGATCTATAATAACATATTCTTACGTTAAATCATTCAATAACAAAAGATTTATCCAACGACATTCTTATCCGATTAGGGCTGAACCGAAACTCGATGGGCTGGCCCGATTGACATCCCTAGTGAAAAATATCTTTTTGACAAAAATAGATGTCTTTCATCCTCATTCATAAGAGTATTAGTTTCATATACCATTTTGCTTTGAAATTACCCCTCCATACGCTCGAAAAAATTGTTGAAGCTGACATGGCTCATATTTGCCTTTTATTTAAATTATTTTTGGTCTTCTTCTTTACAATATAATCGAAAACTAAAACAAAATTAAGAGAATCACCCAACTCAGTTGATGATATTCAATATTTTTCGTGTAAGAGGGTGGTTGTTCGTTCATGCCTTTAAAAATAAACACTCCAACCAACTCTATTAAATGTACACACACGACATGCCATAAACATAACTTACTTGAAAAAGATAATCCTAAAGAAATCATAACTTCTTTGAAAACTCACAACAACAAGAAACGATGGTGTTTTTTGAAAAACAAAATTTAAATTCGAAAGAAAATATAGCAGAAGATTCAATTCGTGTTTCTGCGACCTAACGAAGGTATACAAAATTATTACGACGTCGCAAAATTTGACTTTTTCGAACTGTACTAGCCCACAATCCCTGCACTCGATCGTGTTATAAAGCCTACGATCATTGTGACGGTCGTAGGCTACGATAGCTGCGACCACCGTGGGGCACGATAGTTGCCCACAATCATTTCCAATGACCATTTCCCAAGATCATTGCCAAAGGTCTTGATCCACATTAACGATCGTGGAGCTATGAAGACGGGGCGAGAATACTCAGAAGACAAGATCGCGGACCACAACCGTCGACCACGATCGTGTTCCGCGATCACGTTGAGACACGATCGAGAGACACGTTAGTAAGAACCATTGTGGAAGGCTGTCATTAGTGACAGATCGTGGATCACTGATCCACGATCGTGGTCTGTGATTGCGGTTGAGCACGATCGACAGACACGATAGTAATAACCATATTGGAAGGTTTTCATTAGTGAGAGATCGTGGATCACTAATCCGCGATCGTAGTCCACGATTGCGGTTGAGACACGATCGAGGGACACGATAGTAAGAACCATCATGGAAGTTTGTCATTAGTGAGAGATCGTGGATCACTATTGTGAGTGAGCCATCCACGATGGTAAAAAAATTTCTTCGTTTTGTCTTTTCGTCTACCAGTGTCCAATTTCTGTTTTATTGTGGTTTTACTGTGTTCCATTGTATTCATTTATGATTGCAATTGTGTTGATTGTGATTGTGTAAAATCTGAATTTATATTGACAGTAAATTAGAGAAAAAATAAATAATTTCATTCCATTTCATTCAAGAAAAAAATTACATAATACAAAACACAAGATCTAGTTAGTAGTCAATGTGCTCTAGACATGAAAAACTAATTAGTAGCCAAGACCACATCGATGTTTCCAGAATAGCAAAATAGCACCACATACGACTTGGCTATAATATAATTCACCAAAGAACTCCAAAATCCTTAACAGCGCTAAACCATGATCCGCTCCACGTTGAGGATCCAACCGACGCAAAATCTAAAGAATAGTCTAAAACAAAATTAAAAGTTGAAGGATGTAAAATGATTTTCTGTAGTAATATACATATACAAAGAACGAATCTATAAATTTCTTAATGGTACGCTAAGTGCAGAAAATTTCCAACCGAGCATTCCATTAAAAAGCTTATAAGATCGTTCTATGTATATATGGATTTCCTTGTTCACAAGCTCATCATCCATCCTCTGACATAAGTGTTGGAATCTTGGAACAATAGAAAAAACTAAATAATTCTTCTGATTTCTCGCTTGACTTCGTTGGCAATTCGACCGAAGGATGGAGTGGTAACCATGGAGAGGCATCTCTAATAAAAAAGGTGACCGAAGCACCCTCCATCTTATCTTTAAAAAGCTTATGGATAAGTAGGAGCCGACGGTAGTGGGGTTGCAGCAGTGGGGTCGTGGTTGTTGGGTTGTGGTTGTGGGGCCGAAAGATGTGGGTGCCATTTGGTATAACACCGTAAGAGTGAGGAGGAGACGATATGAATTAGGGTTTGAGGTAGGAGATAGTGAGAGTGTTTCGAGGGTGAGGCGATTAAGTTTGAAAGGAAAATGGGGTACTGAGATTATTTATAGAGAGTGAGGTAGTGACGTGAATTGGGGTTAAGAGGAAAGAAGAGTTTGTGAAAACCATGAAAGAGGGACAAGTTCGTGAGTCATGATCTCGAGACACGTGTGAGAACCATCGTGGCAGGCCGTCATTAGTAAGATATCCTGGCTCACTGTCGTGTGCGAGACCTCCATCGTTAGCCACGATCGAGGGACACTTCGTGAGCTACGATGGTACCCACGACCGTACTCAGCGACCATGAGTGATCAACCATGCTTGATGAATCGTGATTGAGCATGATCGTGGGTGAGTGATTGTAGGAGCATGATTGTGAGGGTGCGTGATCGTATGTGCATTGATCGTGGAGTGCATGATTGTGGGAGTGCGTAGTCGTGGGTGCCATCTTGGGCTACAATCGTGACTCACGGTTCCCGCCCATGATGGCCACAACCTTCGTGACTTTAAGAAATATACAAGTTTTTTTCGTTGTATCTAGCATTTATAATCCTTATTTACATATTATTGTAGAATATGGTCGAATATTTTATTTTACAATATATATATTAATTCTAACAAATCATCTAATGATTATAAGTGATCACACTAAGAGTGACGTGTAGAGTACATATATCATCATCATTTGTGTAAATAATGGACTACGATCAAATATTTTCTAACACATATCATGTCTAACAAGTTATTGTAATGTTGTATGTGATTAGTAATGCAACATAAAAAATTACATTATTCATAAAAACACCACCTAACTACACGCGACTACTTAAAAGTCACGAATCATAATTTATTCTTAAGGACACGATGGTTGAAGATGATCATGGGTGCCATCACGGGCTACAATCATAGGTCACGGTTACCACCCACAATGGCAACCACGATGGACACAACAATCGTGGCCTTAAGAAGTATATAAGTTTTCCATTGTATGTCGCATTTTTAATTCGTTTCTAAATATTATTATGGTATATGATCGATTATTTGACAATATACATCATTTCAAACAAATCATTCAATGATTATAAGTGATTTAACTATAAGCGATGTGTATTATTATCAATATTTGCAAGATAAAGTACATATCATTATCATCATTTGTGTAACTAATGGACTATGATCAAGTATTATTTAACATAACATATATCACGTCTAACAAGTGATTGTAAGACTATGCGTGATGTGAATTTCCAAGATACAAGTAAATATTATCATCAATATTTGTGTAAAGTTTGGATATAACGTTATGTGAATCACTCTATGATCTTACAAAATTGATTTGTGATGTTTTATTTGTTCTGTAATGCAATACAAACAATTACAGTATTCATAATAAAAATATCTCCTATCTACACACGACTACTTAAGATTCACAAACAATAATTTATTCTTAAGACCGTGATGGTTGAAGGCGATCGTGGGTGCCATCATGGGCTACGTTTGTGGCACACGATCGTGATTCATGATCAGGGTCATGAAGAGATCCATCACGCTGCCTTACTCTCTTCTCTCACTACCCCCTTTCCACTCAACCCTAGTTCGTGTTGCCGCTTCACCCTTTGTACATTCTTATAGAAGATAGTTGTATTCTTGCAGAAGATTTTGTATATTTGGGATCGAGATCTTACCCGCAATTATTCTTGATCTTGGATACTAACTATATCTTTTGTTGTGTTTGTATATGTTAGGTAATGTAATTTTCTTCTTGAATAATATGAATCTCATTTTTTCCCTAATTTTCGGTCAGTAGTATGAATTCAGATTATACACAATCACAATGAATATAATGAAATGCTAAAAAAATACAATAAAATTGAAATCGGACACTAGTAGACGAAAAGACAAAAAAGAAGAATTTTTGTCCTAGATGGATAGCTCACTCACGGTAGTGATCCACGATCTCTCACTAACGATAGCCTACCACGATGGTTTTTACAATTGGGGTTGTATACTAGAAAACATGCTTTACGAGTTGCTTATGTAGTAATAACCCTAACAACTACTATTCTCCGACACTTGTGAAGAGATATTCTTGTTACATGGCTTGTCTTTTATAATCTGATGATTATATTATGAGCAAATATAATATGTGATTATAATTGAGCAAACAAGTCTAGGTCTTCTGCATTGTAGACTGAATGGTGGTCAGTTCATCACTAAAGGTCTCTCAGTCGGTGCTTTGCAGAAGAAAATTAAGTTTCAAAACCTATACAGACTTGGACGATCTATCGTAAAAGATTGCAGTGTCAGTCCAAATGTTTACTAACCTTGGTAAAGAAATGACACTAGTGTTTTATAGCACTGAAGGATTCACATTGAGATAAGTTTTTCTCTCGGTGATTATTTATTTTTGAATCCTTGTTTATAACATTGAGCATATGTTATTAATTATGCACTGCTTTGACTTATCAAAAGGTGCGGATTTTTTGTAACCCAAGAATCCTGATATCTTGGGCAGTGGTAATTAATATCTAGTGGTGCTAGAATTGTTATTGCATTGAGTGGTATCGTGGATGACCAGGTTGATAATATCCCCAAGAGATGTTTGAGAAAAAATAATGTATTATAAGAAACTCGACCGATTGGAATTTATTACTGTATAATAAATAATGTTTTTGAACTAGATCACTCTTGGTAAAAGATATTAATTAATCAAAGCAAGCAGCAAGCTTAAATTAATTAATGGATATTAAAATCTTAAACATGGAAAATAAATTAATAAAAAGGAAGCCTACATTATCCGTAATCCAGATTTGGGCGGATAAGTCAATATTAATTTATACACTGGACAAAATTAATATTCTATTGCGCTTGTGTTAAATTCGGGCTCAATTTAATTAGTAAGATCCCAATATGGAGGCCTGGTTCAAATTTTTTTGGATCCCTAACCTAGCCCATAAATATTCTATAAATAGGAAAAGAAGAAAAAATAATTATTCACTCACGTTCCCTACTGCTGTGTTTTCAGAAATATTTTATTTTCTTCTTCATTTCTAGTCCTATAGATTTGATAACTATTGCTCACACCAATATTCAAACCTACAATTGAGAATATGTTAGAAAATCAATTATTGATATCAAGATCTACACGTGGAGAAGTGCGAGCAATCTTCTGATCTTTGGAGATCAAACGCTTGTAAGTATTTAGATTCGTAGTATGCATGCTTATGACTTAAATTTTAAAATTGCATACTTTATTTGCGTTCTAGGTAGCAGAGACACATCTAGGCACATCTGGGCACTGATATATAAATTAGTTAATTTATTTTTTCTTCTGCTTTTCTCTGCAAAAAATTCTTCAGTGAATTGCATGGAATGAATGTTGTGATCAGTTTAGTATTCGTTTTTCAAATATTTGTAAATCTACGGGGGTAGACCGTTGTAGATTATGATTGTTTTTCTGTTATTTCTTAAATTAAAAGTAATTGGATGAAGATCTACGAAGAACACTAAGAACGGAGCGTCGTGTCCGGGCCACGAGACTTGTGTCGCAGAGCTCCACACGACAACATTTCAGATTTAATATTTTATCAAAACAGGTTTGAATAACCTGAAGTTTTGATTAGAAAAACATTAGAAAATTGGAACATATTCAAATTTTGAGTTGGTCAACAGCTTATGTTTTAACAAAATTCGAGGAAAATCGGTGGCGATTGGACTGTTGGACCAAGGCCACGGCCTAGCCTGGTTCAAGGGTATTCCAATGCCACCAGTGGCGCGTCCAGAGACAGAGGGAATCTCCGGCGGTGCGAGCTAGGGTTGTTGAAAATCCCGATTGCGCCAAGTTTGACTAGTCGATTCCCGATGATTGGCTAACGATCTCCAGTGAACTCCGATGCCAATTGATGGTAGGAATTTTGGCTGGTAAGTTCGACAAGGTTAGGGTTTGTTAGCAATTTTTGGATCTCGAAAGTTTAAACTCAAATTCTCGTCGATTCCGTCCAGTTCGAGGCATGAGACCTTATGGCTAATGAAGCCCACATGTCAGCCTTCAGTTTGCCACCGGTCCCCGACTGTGAGCTTTACGGTCGCCGGAGAATTATGGACGAGAAGATGGCGTACACCCGTCTCGAGCCCAAAGAGTTTTACCGAAGACGGAGAATTTCGCCGGAGGGAATTTAGGGCTTTTAAAGGCCATGGTTGGGGATTCAAAGCTCAGGGGGTGGGTGGCTTCAAATTTTGCCGAAGACGGAGAATTTCCGATGAGAATGTGGCGCCTCTAGGTCGTGCGAACAGGCTGCGTTTCCCGATGAAATTGACGATGATGGAAGCACTTTCATGTGAAATTGGCAATTCCAGTCGACTCCCCTCGTTAAGAGGAGTCGATATATAGCTGTGGCCAGAGCATCCGCCGTCTCTGGCAGTAGAGTCGAAGACGGAGGGTTTCGGTGGTTGAATCGGGCGATGGACACAAAGTTTCCGGCCAAAATTGACGCCGTTAACGGAGGTTTCCAGTTAAATTGATCATGCCAATCGAACGGCCTCGTTGAGGCATGTCGATTCACGGTGGTCGCCGGTGGCACCGTCACGTGTCGATTAAATTCGATTTTCAGAATTTTTGGGGATTTTTCAGAATTTTTCGAATTAAATTCGAATTTCTGAAATTTTCCGAAATTTATTTTACTAATTATCCAGTTTAGGATAATGTTTTTCCAAATGTAAATGGGTTGTAATTTATTTTATTATTCATTGGTCTATTTGTCACATCGTGGGACCAGAAAATTTTGTTTGAGCATAGATCAATATTTGACCACCCTATTGGCATAGTGGTTCATGTATGACTATTGTGAGATGCATTAATTATTTTTATGGTTGTTTGCAATTTATGTATCAAACATAGTATGTGACAATATGTTTAGTTCTTTATTACCTGTCTTTTTCTCCATGTTGCTTTAATTACTCAAATTTTACTCGAGTTTTATTTTGGAATAAGAATTTTTTTTGGATATTGTCCTGATTACCTTGAGAAAGCCATTAGGCTAGTTTTTCAAATGGTCATAAAAAAAGATACAATAGTGGATAAAGTTATGCTTTAATTATTGAAAGCTGAAACATAATTAAATGATATGTTCTACCTATTTGTAGGTAGAAGATACAAGAGTAATTGATTATGTTTGCTTTAATAAAGCGAGTTTGCTTGGAAACAAGACGACTTAGTAATATGCACTATTATCTAAGGCAATGCTATGAAAGTAGCAGCTACTGCAGTGGAAGTTGTGCAAGTGATAATGATTAGTTTAGAGATTTGTTTTATATTCTTATTTAGAATGAATGCAAGTTCAGTTTCTAAATTAGTAAGAAATGGATAAATTGTTTCTTTAGATAATCTAATGGTTATTAAGAAAATTAACATAACGCACAAATTTATGCAACAAATAATTATAACCTGACAAATCAATTCTAAAAGAGAAGTCTCCAAGTTCCATGATTGAAACATATATTTTGGCATCTAAGGATTGGCCATACTGAACTTAAATGAACCAAAAGTTGGTGGACCACAGCCCATAATAGGATCTATGCGTAGAACATTTTCCAACTTGCAAATCGTACTTGGAAAAGTAAGATGACCAAAAAAACATTTCAAAGTAAAGGGATTAGGGCCAATGATATGTTAGAGCTTATTCATTTCTGATAGTTGTAAACCAACAATGATTCAAGTTAAGGTTGTCTTAGTGTATTTCGATTTTTGGCGATGATAACTTTAAACGTAGATATGTCTTATTGATACGTAATAAGTTATGAACCTTTGAGTAATCAAAGAATCCAGAACGCTTGTAGCAATGTATCGTACAATGACTATCAAGGGTCTACGATCTGATCGTAGATGCGAGTACCGTAACAAGGAATTGACCAACACTCATGTTTGATAATAACGACGATTAGATTGGCACCTCATTATAAGATTTATTTCTGTATGAGTATTCTTAGGGAACAAAAGTGTGGAATTTCCATAGTCCTAAGGATCGTAGGGACATTGGTTATACAAATGCCCGACTCTCAAATTCCATAGTCCTAAGGATCGTATGATCATAAAACCTTTGTTTTTCATCAGGTGGTCAAATTCTATGGATTTGAACAGTGCCTTGATGAAAGTTATGAAATGTGATAAGAAATTAGGGGTATTCTTGGTGACATACGTAGATGACATCCTACTGATTGTCAATGACAAGAAGATGTCATCAGGCGTAAGGATATGGTTATCCAAAATAATTTAGATGAAGGTTTAGGGAGACATATAGCCATATTCTTAGGATAATCTTAAGAAGGAATGGTTGTGATTGTCTCTGAAATCTTACATCATTATTGTGCTTGAGTTTTTAGTATACAAGATTCCATGAAATGATCTTTATATTTCGATATGGAATCACCCTATCTAAGTTATGTGTCTTATGGTAAAAAATTAGATAGAATAAGTGAGAAAGTTTTCATTTGCTTGTACCCATCGAAATCTCATGAAAACTACAATCTGCACAGTACCTAATAGTTACTTTGCTTCTGCATAGTAGCAAAATTTCAGTCTAAGTCTGGTAAAGACATTGGACTATGTAAAGAAAATACTCAAGTACCTTAAGAGGTTGAGGAGTATATGTAGATTTACTAGTCGGACAATCTATGTCATGTGGGTTATACAAAATAAAATTCAAATGCTAATTACGACTCGAGAAATAAACCTCTAAGTATGTGTTTACCTTAGGAAGTTGAGTTGTCTAATGGATTGAATCGTGTCTTGGAGGACCAGGTTGATAATATCCCCAAGAGTGTTTGAGAAAAAAAGAATTCATTTTACAAAAACCCGGCCGATTGAAATTTGTTCCAGTATAATAAATAATATTCTTGAACTAGACCACTCTTGGTAAAATATATTAATTAATTAAAGTCAGTTGCAGGCTTAAATTAATTAATAGATATTCAAATCTTAAATCAGAAAAATAAATTAATTAAAAGGAAGCCCATACTATTTGTAATATGGATTTAGACAGGTAAGTCAATATTAATTTTTATAGTGGTCCAAATTAATATTATATTGGGCTTGTATTAAATTGAGACTCAATTTAATTAGTAAAAGCCCAACAGGAAGGCCTAGTCCAAATTTCATTGGATCCCTAACCCATACATATTCTATAAATAGAAGAGAAAAAGAAGAAAATAATTATTCACTCAAGTTCCTACTGCAGTTCTCTCTACAGTATTTTATTTTCTACTTCTTTTCTAGTTCTATAAGTTTGATAGCTATTGTCCACACCAATATTCAAACCTAGAATTGAGAATAGGTTAAAAGATCTAGGATTGATATCAAGATCTACAAATGGAGAAGCGAGAGCAATCTTCTAATCTTTGGAGATTAAACCCTTGCAAGTATTCATATTCGTAGTATGCATGTATGGGATTTAAATTCTAAAATTACATGTTCTATCTGCGTTTTAGGTAGCAAACCTAAATAAATTTATTTAATTTAATTTTTCTATATTAACCTGGAAAGATTTTAAAGAAGGGGAATTCCTTCATTGGAATTAAATTCCCATCACTTACTATTGTGTCCCTTGATCTTGTCTCAACTGTGATTGTGAACACAATCATCGACCATGATCGTGGTCCACAATCATGTCTTCAGAGTTATACACAATCAAATTAAAAAAAAATTCTTTCAAATAAACACCGCCGATTCTTTTTGTTGCCAGTTTTCAAAAAAGTTTATGATCTCTTTTTTTTTCAAGTAAGTTTATGTTTATGGTTATGGTATGTCGTGAGTGTATGTTGGTTGATGTTTTATGTTTTAAAGGCATGAACAACCACCATCTTACATGAAAAAATTTGAAAGTAGTCAATTGAAAGTTTTTGGTTGTATAGTGAACAAGAAGAAGACAAAAAATGATTTAAATAAAAGGCAAAAAAAGAGTCAAGTCAATTTCAGTAACTTTTTCGGCCATATGGAGGGGTAATTTCGTCCATTAAGGCAAAAATGTATAGAAAATTCATACTCTTGTGGATGAGGATAAACAACTTCTCTTTTATTGAGCGTGGCGCTTCCATAAAATAGCTTCATTGTACTGCAAAATGCTTTTCATTCTGTTATTTTTCCCCCATTTTTTAACAATAGAGATACATCTTTACATGTTCTATAGTGCAATTGCAAATCACCTTTTTAGTTTAGATTTACTATAGTCAAGTCCCCGATCATTGTATATTTATAAAAATAGAGAAGGGAAAAGGATGAAATATATGGTAAAAAAGAATAACATCGATGCATCTGGTGAAGAAGAAGAACTACAACATGTATTTTAGTTTAAAAGTTTATATATTTTTTATTTATTGTGTAATGTTTTACATTTAGGCTTAAATAAATGTTTTGGGCTTCATTAAGAATTTGCATTTAATTAATTTTGTATAATTGTGGGTTTAACATAGAGAGAAAAAAGTGTGAGTGGGAGGTTTGTGGGTTGGCAAAACTTATCTAGCATGGGAATAAAACTAAGAAGAAAATCATCATCGTAGTACTATTTTCATCTACGATAAAATGTTATATTTTGCTAAAAAGAGGTGTCCATTATTATATATTCCTTTTTGTTTGGGCCACATATTCCATTAACTAATTCCACTTACATTTGATTATAAAACTAATATGTAGAAGTAGAACTCACATTCCACTATTTTTTCCACCCACACTTCTTCACTTTAAAAACCTATGGCAAATCAAATAGGACATTTTATCATGAACAGGAAGAATATAATAATATAATAATATTAAATAAATTTAATACCTAATATTTATTTTATACAATTTATCTCTTATGTAATGTTTATGACTTTAATTTGGAAAGTCAATAGTGATTACAATATTTAATATTTGATTTTATGTGAAATTAGTGATCGTAAGTGTTGTGGGTCAATGTGTAATTTAAATAAAATATATAAGTATGATTGAACAATTATAAAAAAATTAAGTGGGTTTGAATTTGGTGTTAATAGTTGAAATAGAATTAATATTTAATGTGACATTTACTAAAAGTTAGTTTTGATTTGGTGTAAATAGTTGGAGATGATCGTACACCAATACATGTATCGTAATTATAGAGAGATTGCGGGAAAATAAAAAACAAAACTCAATTTTGGCTTTAGATATGTATGGATGTGTAGTTAGAGGCAGAGCTATGTGGGTCGGGGGGTCGGTTGACCCCCACCTCTGGCCCTGGAGAGCCACCGAGAAACGTCTTCCATCAGCAACCGATCCTTAAACATATGTGCATCTACCCTATCCCCAACCTAGCACGCTTCTTCTCTGCATTTCTGTTTTTGCAATTGAACTTTTTTTTATTGCCTTTTGTTTCTCTAATTTTAAAGTGTTAGCTTAACCCAACTCCACCTTGTCTATTTGAGTAAATAAAATGCGAACCCAGCCTACTGGCCCCGAAGCTATTGAGTAAAGAAATTAAGAAAGACATCACCACTCACGCCTTCACAGAACTCGGAACAGAGGGCGACCAGAGAGGGCTAAGGCGACGATGGTGAGCAAGATGACAGAGCATAGGGTGGCCAGAGGCGAAGGCAACGAGGTAAGCTTCGGGTGGCCTTCATATCATTGAGTTGTGTTACTGAGTTTCAAGGTAGCTGGAAGAGGTACCTGCATTTAATTGAGTTTGCTTATAACAACAACTATCAGTCGAGCATTCAGATGGCCCCGTATGAAACATTGTATGGCCGGAAATGTCGCACACCTTTGTGCCGAACGGAGCTCAACGAGAACAAGATAGTGGGGCCATATTTGGTTCAAGAAGCCAAAGAGAAGGTAAGAGTAATACGAGATACAATTAAAAGTCGCCTCAGACATACAGAAATCCTATGCCGATTTAAAGAGAAAAGATATTGAGTTTGAAGCTGGTGACAAAGTGTTGGACCATACGAGATGCTAGAACGAGTGGGTTCAGTGGGATACAAACTTGCATTCCCACCTGAGCTAGAGAAGATACATAATGTATTTTACGTTTTGATGTTGAGAAGATATAAATTAGATCCCTCACATGTAATAACGACTGAATCGATTGAATTATAGTTGCATATCTTAGTTCGTGAGGTGAAGGAACTCCAAAATAAGAGGATTCATCTGGTTAAAGTGTTGTGGTGAAGTCACAAGATCGAAGCGATGATGCGACGTCAATACCCTCACTTATTCAAACCAGGTTAGTAAATTTCGAGGACAAATTTTTTTAGGGAGGGTAGATTTGTAACGTCCCAAAAATAGACCTAGACGGAATATGCTTTTTCGTTAAGAAAACCAATTTAGTATAAATTAATATGGAAAAATATTATTGTGTGACTAACATTATTTAGTGATAAAAGGAAAATTAATATAGGAATTAAATTACAAAGGGTGTAAAAATATAGTTAGCAATAATTAGTGTAGTTTTTGGAAAATTCGAATGACATAACATTTATACGTTTTGACGAAATATATTTTATTAAAATAGAAATAAAATGCTACATGATAGTATAAATAAAACCGAAAAAAGAAAGTTATGTGCTAGGAATTAAAATTGGGACAAGATTAAGAAATAATAAAACAAAGTAACTTAACTAAACTAAAAACTAAATTAAGTATTTAGAGAATTCTAGAGTTGATTTGACTTCTTTAACTCATCCCCGATACCATATCTTCTTCATTTTCTTTTCTTTATTTGTCTGAAAATCATGGCCTCCGTAGCTACATAAAGAATGACTTTTTTCCTCAATATTTATCATCGATTTTGAATGTATCGCTCGTACAATCGCGCAAACTCCAACAAATCAAGGTGAAGAGGAAGTAGCCCAAAATCGTACTGAGAAAGAAAATGACAATGAGCGGTGATAATCGAGTTTTGAAAATGACAATGAGCGGTGATAATTCTCTTATGTGCTATTATGTGACAATCAAGTGTCTTTGTGTGCTTATGAGATACGTGATGGTATTAAGAGATATATGATATATGAAATTGTGATATTATGTGATTGAAGAGGAAGTAGTTGGCATGCCATAAAACTGCACTACTGATATTAGTGTACAAGAAGTTATGTGTGTTACATGTCGCATTACCTAGGTAGGGCTATAAGCTCTATCAGGGGATAGTGGCTATGATGATGTGATATGCCACATTGCCTATACGGAGTTGCACACTCTATACATGGCGATTGGTGAAGACTATTGTCTGCGACTGCCACATTGCCTACATAGAGTTATATACTCTATCTGGGGCTATTGGCTGTGATATGATCGTGTTATTTGGTGGATAGTTTGTGTACCAGAGTGGTTATACAAGCACGATTATGGAGCTATTCATGCTCTATGTGATTATATGCTTGTTGTAAACAATATGTGGTTGAGTTGGATCGATATAATAAATATATAAATGGTTGGTAAGTAAAAATAATACTTTATGGAAAAAATAATAGAATCAATTAATGTGCTTATTACTTGTTGGAGAATTTTGGTTAAAGTGTTGAGTATGCTACAAGTTAGTTGGCCTTGGTGGATGCCTGTCTATATTCCTTCATATCTATGTCAGCACTGCATCCTCGTTTGGTCGCTGATCACTTCTTTTGGTATAATACCTATTATCTTAGTAGTTGTGGCATGTTAAGATGTAATCTTTTATAGATATCATCTTTTGCTATGGTGTAAGAATCATTAGAATATTTTGTAAATTTTGTAGTTATTGATAATATGTTTGAATTAGTTAGCACTCTAAATGACTTGAAATTTCGAATTTTAAATTACCATAATTTATGGTACCAGAATTGTGACATCTCATATTCGACTGGTTCGGACGAATATGGGGTGTTACAAGCCAATTACCAATTGGATTCATTTACTGCGTTGATTACTTGATTTTTCTAGGAAATTATTTTAATTACTATAATCATTTTTTACTCTATACTATAATCATGTTTTAATATGTACTATAGTTAAAAATCCTAAACCCTTTATTCTCTAATAAGAAAATTTTGAAATGATTATTTTCATTTTATTTCAAATTATTTAATAAAACACTCGTGATATCAAACGTGTTACTTCTATTTTTAGTGCTGTTTGAATTGTGTTATATTTATGTAAAAATAATATTATTTAAATATATATTTATTGCCTCGTCTGATCCTACAATCATCAATTTTTGGATATGTCATTGTATATTGTTAAAGTTGTATATGATCATAAAATTATAGTCATATATGATAGCATATGATGATTTTGCTCCTGAATTAAGTGCATAATAGAGTATTATTATCGATCAATGTTCAAGATTAAATCTAAGGCTGAGTTTGGTAGGTGTAATAAGATTAGCCTAGATAAAATAACAAACAAGATAACTAATCTTGTTTTGATTGTATATCTAATCTTGTGTGTGTATTTGGTAGGTCATTAAAAATCTCAGATTTAATTTGTTGTTGTTTGGTATATATGATTTAAAAAATAAATACAATTGTAATATCCCTAAAACGACACTAATTAAAATTACGAATTTTCGGTGCGATAAGATCGCTGAATAGGGGTTTTCGGCGATTCTCCGAGAATAATTAATGAAATGAATCGAGATGGATGAAGGAATCTATTATATAAATAGAGTTTAATGAGAGAAATGTGCTAAGATTTTAAGTGAGGAAAATTGAATTAGATTGAACGTT
>JAYDZE010251958.1:0-19777 GCA_034509125.1 Monilaria moniliformis
TGAGGAGATTCTACGCATAAGGGGACGAAGTCATGGTCTAGTTTGTAAGGCTGCATTCTATGTCATGTAAGAGCATCGTTTTCTTCGTTTTTGTTTTAATAAAATCTTTCATTTCATTAGTTTTTGCATTCAGCATGTCTCCTTTGTGCGTTCAATCTCATTCAGCGTGATTTCAATTAAGTTCGGCAAAATAATTTCGAGATCGTTTTCACCTTCTTATAGAAATTATATAAAGCGAACATTTTAATACCATTTAAAAGTTTCCCTGACAGAAAGATAAAAATCTTTCCGCGAAAACATCCCTCAGTTGGGAAACATGAATATAAAGTGTACAAAAGGGGACCACCCTTAGCGATGTTCTCGCCCAATAAGGAACCCGAACTTACCTCAAAGGGACGGTATTCCAACCTCCCGAGGTCGAAGAAGATATCTCAAAGGGACGGTATTCAACCTCCCGAGGTCGAAGAAGATACCTCAAAGGGACGGTATTCTAACCTCCCGAGGTCGAATAAGATACCTCAAAGGGACGATATCCAACCTCCCGAGGTCAAACGACGACTTAGCTCTGAAGGGCAATGCCAACGCATCACGAAATTAAGAAAGCAAATCGCAGCCAAAGTGAAGAAAAATGAACAAGAATTACTCACAAAGTTCATTTATAACTTTCTGACGAGTTACAAGTACAAGGAAAGCAGAGCAGACAGGGAGAGGATGATCTAATACAGCAAGCATATCTACTCCTCTCCCGACTTCCTATTTCTACGACTACTAATAGTGAGGACATCGTCCATACAAAGCTTGCCCTTGCCCTTATTTCCTACTGTACCTCGGCCGCGCGTAGCCCGCGTTCCTCGAGCTCGGCCAGTTGACGAACCCTGCCGACCTCGTCTTTTCTGCGCAGCTTCCTCTTGTTCCTGGCGACGGAACTCGCGCTCTTGTTTCTGATTGATCACCATGGAAGGGCGGTATGCTTCCACATGTGGCGTCGGTATTGGTCTCGGCCGAGACACTTCTTGGGGACTCGGATTAATATCCACCGGACTCGAAGCTTCGCCAAATGATTCGACGATTGCGCTCAGTTGGGGACGTTCAACAAACACGGACGGGTGTCTGGCGCTTATTTCCCTCAGCTCATCCAGCATATTTAGATATTGAGTGGAGTTGGGACCGAATCGTTCCCTAAACTCGGGATAGTTCCCCAACCAAGACTTTTGTAGCTTGCTTTTGACTTCCTACGAGTTTTGAGACTGGCGATTAGCCATTGAGTGGAGCCTTGGCGGAGAAGGGAAGAGTGGTCGAGTGGTCAAAAGCGATAGATTGTAAATTTGTTGAAGTTTTTCTACGTAGGTACGAATCCTGCCTCTTCCACTTCTTTGTTATAGACGCACTTAAGTTATTTCCAGCAGTCTCAGGAACTCATGCCTTGAACTCAGAAGTCATTGAAGGACCGGTGTCTTGGCCTCTGCCCTCGAACAAGGAAACGTGGACATCTGAAGTTTAGATCTTTGAAGACAGAAGACATGTCAGGCATTGTCCTCTTGGTTATGAAGAAAGAAACCACAGGAACAGAACTCACATATTTGGTTTAGCTTACAAGACTCTCAGTTTTGTCCCGGCTTTGTTGTTGGCTCAACACCAATGGGATCTGCGACTCTCGCTTCTGCATCTGGATTTGTGCTTGGAACAATCTTTTATTTTATCTTCTATATTTGTACCTTAAATATCTTGAGATCAAGACCCTGTAATAGAGGAAGCTCGAATGGTAGGACTTGTAATTTTATTACTAGTAATTACAAATATATCATTAAATATAGAATTTGGATATAAATTTTAATATATCTCATGGCAAAAAGCTCTTACATAAGTTTTATGTTATTTTACTAAGCATTCAACAAGGATGGATTTTTGTAGGAATCATCCATAGTGCAAGAATTAAGAACCAATGTGTATCATTAATCTTCTCATAATTTGATTGTTACAAAGGATTATTATTTATTATAATTATAATATATTAAAAACATTATACTTTGTATGTATTAAAATAATGTTTCTTTGAGATAATGTTTATATGTATACAACAATACTTCTTGTTATTAATCTTATGATAATCATAAATGATTGAAAGATTACTAGTATAAATTGATTGTTGATTCCTATTAGTAGTATAAGATCTACTTCTGATTAGGAATGCTTGGTTAAACCGGAACCGATGCTTTCCGATTAAATCAGAACCGACATATCGATTCTACCGGTTTCAGTTATTTTGGAACCATAATCGGCGGTTAACCGACGGTTCGGTCCGAAAATTGGCGGTCAATTGGGAAACCGCGGTTAACCGAGAAAAATCGCTGAAAACCGCCAAAAAATTGTTGGAAAACCGTTGAAAAATCGGTAAAAAACCGGCGGTTTTTAACCGGAACCGAAATCAAAATCGAAATCGGTGGTTTTCGGTTCAAAACCGTAACCGTCTTTTCTACCCATGGTTCGGTTACGATTCGCCTTGCCCTCGAAATCGGAACCGACGGTTTGGAACCGAAATCGACAGTTCCGAAACCGTAAGCATCCCTACTTCCGATATTGAAATGATCTAAAACTTGTTATTTTTATCAAATTGAATATTGACTAATGGAAGATTAATATCGAATCAATCTTCGCCATAGTTTGATTTAATTTTCAAGTCTACAAGGTATTGTGTACATCAAAGTTGGTAGTTAAAATCGGATTCAATGAATTTTATTACATAAGAAATGCAAAGTACAAATGGAAATATTTGTACTTTTATAATAAATAATTGGCTGGAAAAAGTTCAAAACAAGCATGCGAAGGTATGATGTGGTTTAACCACTTTACGACATAGAAAAAGATAATCACACTTACTATCTTCCTTCTTTTTCTTAAATCTGATTTCTGACATGAGATTGAGATATATAGTTGATTTGAAGGCATATTGTACAATTAAACATTAATTTCATTTTTGGAGATTTTGAAAAAGATGCGAAACTAGAAGATGCAAATCTCATTTTTCCAAATGAGATTTGGATGTCCATTTTTTATGTGCCACTTTATATAGCATTTTGAATTTTTTACATATTCTTTTCATATATTTTTTTTAATTTCAATTTTGTATGTTTCAGTAAAATTTTAAATTTTTTATCAAGAATTTATTGTACTAAATTATAATATATAACTATTTTTTTGAATTTATTATCACTTTTATTAGATAAAAAATAATTATTAGAGTTGATAAATTAAAAAATAAGGTATATAATTATTTAAAATACAATTTTTTAAAATAAATATTATTAAAATAATTAAATTAAGTGTGAAACATCATAAAAAATTACTAATAATGAGACGTTGATCACCCACTTGTGACTATAAAATTTGGTGGGTAAAAAACATCATTTACGTCTGCACATCACTAATAAAATCATTTACTGTGGGTAAAAAACATTGAAAAAGGTAACAAATCATTTACTTGCTATATTTATGGCATGCCTATTTCTATTATTTAAAATTAGGTTAATGATCAAATTTATTCCCATTTTTTGTTATTTTATTAATTTTATTTCACTTTTTTAAAGTTTATCAATTTTATTTCAATATTTAGCAATTGTATTAAGAGTGAACTTCAAATTTAGTCCATGGAAATAAGGGGTTGCACATTTGCAATTCCTAGAGATGAAAACGCACATATGTGGTCCCTGGAGATGATGTTAATATCATTTCAGGTCATTTTCCATTTTTGGCCTATTTTTCTTCCGAAAACGCCCATCAACCCTTCAAGGGTATAGTTGTACATTTCCAATTCTGCTCAATTCTTGGCTGACACATGCATATCATTTCACAACACTTTTTTGCAGGTTTTTCTTGATTTGGTTTAAAGCTTGCAGCCTCTCTCTCTCTCTCTCTCTGAGCTGAAATGTTGTTGCGACTTTCCTCCCTCTAACTTTGATTTTTGGTATGAAAATTTGGCAACAACGGTACCGCTTCCTGGACCCCACTCCGGCAAGAGCTCTCGCAATTGTTGCTAGGACTTTTGGTTTTTCATTCGGAGTTGTCTAAAACAACTTAAACTCAAGGTTCTTCAAATCCAGGTTACATAAAAAAGTTGAAGATAAAGCGCATCACTAGGGGGTTATTTTATTTAATGTTTTCCGAAATGAAAACAATTCATGAGAAAAATCAGTTCTTCATTATGGCATGATATGCATGACCTGACCATAAACCTCTACTTGAACTAGTCAGTTGGCATACAATGTTTGAGCGTTTCTTACACTTAAAAAAACATATTCTTCTTCTTTTTTTTCCTTTTACTTTTACCTTCTTCACCATTTATTCTCACTTTTCGATTTTGGTCGAAATTTGTTCTTATTGGTCTGCATATTCAAGAAAAAAAATTATAAGATCATTATTCATTACTAAATTCAACAAGAAAATCAACCCCCAATAATAATTGAACTAGTTAATAAAAAAGGTCATGAAATCTTCAACTCTTTCAATCTACCTAGTAGGACCAAGTATATAAATAATGAGCTTGTTAGGTCTAATTTCCTGGTCAAATTTTTCACATGCAATAGAGATTTTAAAAAATTAGATTTATAATAGTTTCGAGATTATTTCACCAATTTGAGCTATACTAGTCATGGTCTTTAGAAATTTATTAAAAATATCAAGTATGTTTTTAAAAGTATTTTGATATTTCACTCCCCTGCATATATATTATTTTAAATTAATTAGTATTTCTCAAAATAAATAAAAAAGATTAGCTGGTAGTATTTCTCAAAATAAATAAAAATTAATATTTCTCAAATTAAATAAATTAATTACTCAGTATTTCTCAAAAAAATTATTTTGATATTTATTAATTACACGGCAATATATTTAGTTGCAAAATCGAGATTCTTATAATTAATAATCACAAATCAAGTACCCAAAGTTTACATAAATATCATGACAGGTACCCAAAACGTAAAACAAAGAGAATCAATAATCACAAATCACGTATCCAAACTTTACCTAAATATCTTAATAGGTACCAAAGATATTCATATTAGTAAATAATAATTTTTATTGATCACATGTTGCACCAGCCACGTTGATCAAATGTGTCTACATACATCAAACTCCAATTCACAAATTATGATCAAAGTTTGAATCTTGTGTAATTAATAAAAAAAAATTTAATTTAACAATAAGTTTGAACATAAAATTTTGGACACATAGTTGATTTATCTTGAACAAAATAACATAATCTCATAAATTTTTTATAAAATTTTGGACACGTAATTGATTTATCTTTCTACCTTTTGTACTTTTGTAATAAAATATTAAAGTATTACTGGATAACTTGATTATTTTTATAAGTATGAACTACATTATAACTTAATTATATTAGAAATAATAAATTTTTAACATTAACGCATGTCACACGTTTTGTTTTGTTGGGAATATTCAATGTACTAATTTCTTAATATGGAAACAGATTATGAAAAACCTTGAAGACAATTAGGAAAAATGAACCAAAAAAATCACATTATTTCATCCTTACAAATGAAGCAGAAGACTAATCTGCAGTGGAAGCCAAGATTACAGATTATACTATATATACTTCAATGGTGGTGGAAATATCTGTGGAGAAATATTCATTGAAGAAGATGAATAACACATATTTGAAGAGAGAGAGTATAATAAAAAGTAGTCATGTGGTACCTTCATGTCAAATAAGAAAACACCTGCAAAAAGTGTTTTGAAATGATAAGCATTGGTCAGCCAACAATTGAGTGGAATTGGAAATGTATAATTGTACACTTGAAGGGTTGAAGGACATTTTCGAAAGAAAATATGCAAAAAAATGGAAAAGAACCTGAAATGATATTAACCCCATCTACAGATACCGCAAATGTGCGTTTTCATCTCCAGGGACCGCAAAAGTGCGACCCTCATCTCCAGGGACTAAATTTGAAGTTCACTCTTGTATTAATTCTATCACAATCTTTTCAATTTACCAATTCTATTTCAATTTTTTCAATTTGTATCTATTTTATCATAGAAATTTCACTCCAACGGCTGAGTCATGACATGATGTATTGAATACGAGAATATTGATATTTCACATTAATTTTATTTTTAAAAATAATTATCAAAAAAACGATTGATAAAATGCATACAAGTTGAAAATTGGGGATAAAATTGATAAGTTAAAAAGTTGGGATACAATTGATACAATTGCTAAAGATTGAGATAGAATTGATAATTTTAAAGATTGTTAAATTTGATAAAAATCACTAAAAAATAGAATAGATTCGATAATTAACCTATTTAAAATCCACAAAACTTGGACCTAGGATACAAAATGGTTTATTGCGAGGCTTCATCAAGTGTAAGAACTTTGACACTATAATTTTAATTTTTGATACGTTTTATAAATTTTATTGTAATAATAATACCAATTTTAATTTATAGCAAAATTGACACATTTCATATATCTTGGTGATGTTATTTTGATCTCAATACTCATGTCGTTGTTTCTTCGGCAAGAGCAGCAAGGACTCCAGCCCCTTTGACTCGAGTGACATCTTGCAAATACACACTATAAATGTGCAAAAAGATCATGTCACGTCAATTTTTTGGTTCGTTGGAAAAAATTGGACTTGTCTATTTTGGTACAAATTGAAAAATGAGACCTAAAATCTATTAAAAGCTCGAACATTACAGTTCTTGATCCTTTCACTTAACCTAGGGTCTTCGGTGTTAATAAACATATTTCTCTTCATCTAGAGGTAGAAATAAGTGTTGATTAAATTGAAAAAGTGATATTCATCCCCAACTATTGAAAGGTCATGATAGGTGACCCGCAACTCAGTTATATTTGTGTTTTCTTGTATTATTTGGTATGCAACTGAAACATGATAACAAACAAACAAACAAACAATCAATCTTGTGTGACATGTAAAATAGCTAAATCAATTTACCTGCTCAAAATATCACCAACCCCCTCATACTCCTCAACATTATGAAGATGGACAATTTTCAATTTAAATACAGACAACCATATGAATATCACGTTCAATGCATAACTTATTTCTATACCAAACTAAAGCGACTGAAATTTATTTAAACAACTCCTGTCTGATCAAATTAATTTTATTTCAACTAATTAAAGAGGATAGCTGAAATACTGTTCAGAAACAAGAACAATAGTAGAAAATTCTATTTACATTTCAAGATATCAACAATCTCAATATCGACATGATTTCAAAAGAACAAAAGAAAAAGAAGATTTGAACCTATTTATTTGTACTTATCCATAATTTTTCTGGCTTCTTCAAGACTGTCGTCTACAGAAGTTGCTTCTCCTCCACCTCCTTTTGGGGCTTCATCTTTGTTCAAGGCTATAAATGTAAAATAACATAGCCCCATCACAGCCTGCACATTAACATTACAAATTCTTTTCTAAGCTGCCAAATTTAGCACAACATTTTACCAAATTTGTCAACTACAACATGACTTGTAAAAAGTTGCAATTTCACCACAATCTTTCATTTTCATTTTTTCTTCCAACTATAACAACACCAATTTGTTTCCATGAGTAAAATTCACAAAAACATCATCATTTCATGAGTTGTTGTTCACTGTTACGCAACATCATTTGACTTGACATGTTAATGAAAACATGGACTGCATATGTGGACTTTACATCAACAAGAATGCAATAATTCAAAAAAATTGAAAGACTGCGGTATAATTGCAATGTGTTAAAAGTCATGACATAATTGTAAATTTGGTAAGTGGCAATGAATTAACACATAAGATATTACTCCCTCCGTCCCATTAATAACCCTTCAAAAGGCTCCGGGCACAGGGATTAATGAATGTAGTTTTTGTGGCTATAAATTAAAGATGCCTCACTTGTATGAGAATTTTTAGGCACTTTTTTGGGTTTGAGACATTTTAAATGGGAGAACCAATAAATGGTTTTGAAATATTATTTGTGGGACAAATGGAGTATATAGAAACTAGCCAAAAAAATTCTAAAAGTACGCACAATTCAATTGTAATTATACAGATATACTACTAACCAATCATTCTAGGTCAATTCTACGTCGATATGGAATTAGAGAAGGCAAACTACTGACTCTTTTCATTGTAGCTAGATTCTGCTAAGTTACCGCATATAAAAAGGTGGTTTTCTTCTTGCTCCTCTCAAACTCCCGTACTCCGTTCTATCACATATTTATAATGGCGATTCACTTTATATAGACTTCAATCTCAGTCGTTCCGTCTAAAATCCTTTGCCTACAAGAATACTCCTATCAATATTGCATTATTACTCACCCTTCTTGCCATTGTGTAACCATATTTTTGTTACATTGACTCGCATTTATTGAAGGTAAATTCTTGATTCATTCATTGGACAAGCATCGCCATGCCATGTTCAGATCTAGTCGCATCCACTTCATTCCACATCCCATGTTGTAAAACATGATTACCGGCTCTAAGAGCAAGAACAATTAATTTCCATTTGTAATGTCTTTTCTAAAGAAGCCTGTGTTTTAAATAAGTCTAATGTTTTTATTAGCTTTTTCCAGGTTAGTCATGGATGAATCGCAATTAGAGCATGTTATTCACTAAAAACACGAAGTACAAGATGGTCATCAAATGATAAGAAAGCCACTTCTACTCATAAAATTTCAGAGATTCAATGATTGGACTTTCCGTTGTACATTATGAAATATATTGGAGCAACGACCATGAATGCTATGATGGCAAGGGGTATTCACACTGTAATATATTATTAAAAGTTCAAAACCAACATAAGCACTGTAAATTTTACAAGGCATTAAAGGATAATATAAGATAGAGTGATGCAATATTGAATTTGGTTTTTGCATCTTCAAGTATGAAAAATAGGGACGTAAATGTACCAGGGCAAAAACGGCTGTAGAGATGAATGACTTCAGTACAAAGAGTACCAACGTGACTGCAACAGCAGTTACTGAAATCCTTGCTAATGGTCTTGGAACAGCATCCTTGAGAAAGGAAGGAAAAAGATGGGATTATTATTGGAATGAAGAAATTTTTGTAAATGCAACAAGACACCATATCATAATACTTACTGGCATGAAGCTAGTTCCTGCTTCAACACCATCCTTCCCAACCTTCCATATGGTTAGAATAGCTACAGGAGAATATATGCCAAATAAAATTCAAAAGGCCTAAGCAAATCACACCTAAGCTACGGATAGTTGAATCAATGAAAGCGATGCATTCATAGGGCGCCAATATTACCGCAAAAAATGCTAGAATCACGCACAATCAGTGGACTCAATTTAAGTTGGCAAAGGATGTCATACAGCACACCAATAGTTACTCACCCGTTGCTAAAGTGTAAATGCGTCACAGTAAGACTTTTCATTGCTCTTGCTGGTAAGAATATTATTATTTGCAGAAACTAGATACAAATAAAACTTTTCTTCATGGATTTATAGAGGATGTGAATTATATGCTTTCAGCAGAGCATTATGACTTTCCCAAAGCTAGAGCAGGTATATTGATTAAAACAGGGTCTGTATGGGTCAAAGCAAGCACCCCCAGCCAGAATGGCATCCTGAACTGAGAGTTAAGACATGCTTTTGGTTTTTACTGAGTCAGCTTATGATCACTGTCAAGGAGCATGTATATTGGCAAAACATATAAGTCCATGATACTTTGATCAGGGGACCTGATATCAAGCTATTAATGATCTCACACATTATTTGGACTGAAAGTCACTGTCAAAGCTTTCAGGGATGCAAAATTTTTCTAGGCTTAGATATAGCTCACAACCAAGAAGACATTTATCTTAATCAGTGAAAATATATTCTGGACCTGCTGCAGGGTGTTGGATTAACGGGATGCCTCTATCCCTTTTCCAAAGGGTCCAGAATAGGCATCTCATTCAGGAATCAGATCACTATCACCAATTAATAAGTCAACTATTCTATTTGAACCGAACTCGGCCAGACATCACGTATATCCAAATCTTCTGCTGACGCAGGATACTTCCAGATTCCTCTTCATATTCCCATCAATTTGTAGTGTGAAAATGTTCCTATGAAGCTTCAGCTCGCCGATACCTTATGATGTTCACCAACTCCAACTTAAGAGGGGGATGAAACCTATTCTGGCCAGTCAGCTTAACTGACAGTTCACATGCCGGTTCATTAGTTTACAAATGCCATAAATATAAACATTCTGAATCTGAATCTGCGACTGTGATAAGATTTCTCTTCTCTCTTACTAAATAATATCTCTCACTACTCGATTTCCACCTTCGCTGTTGCATATTGCAAGATGTAACTAAAAGATGGTCCCATGGTTTTTCCCCTTCGTAAAAAAGTATATGCATTCAGATTTCACTTGGTCATTATTTTCGTTTAGTTTTAGTTCCAGCAGCCAGAATTCAGATTTTAGTTACATCAAAACACTAGCTACTAGAAAAACAATTAATTACACGCAACTTTGCTTCAAGAATACCATAAAAATCAGATTGCATAACATAATAACCTCAAGCTCAAAATCCATGAATTATTTTTCATTGAGAAAATATAGGAACAGTCAAATTCTCGTATCAGGAATCAAGCTTAATCTCGTGAATAAATAATAAACATTCCTTCACTTTCCTGGACCAAAATTCAGAAGGGCACCTTTGAACAAATTGGATTGCGCAGCAGATATAACTGGAAGTCTGTGATTCTTGAGCTGCTTGATGTGTACGGACGGAAGTCGGATTCGATTCTTGTTCAACACCAAAAGGGAATTTGAGGAAAGAAATTGGGACGTCTTGAGAGGAGAAATCTGATTTTTGCAACATTTAGGAGATGAAATTGGCAGCAATAGGGTGTTGTGTGACACCACGAAACCAGCGGATACCATACTTGAATATTTATTTTCTGTTGATAATTTTGTGTTGTATGCAAAATTTAGCGGTTTTTATTGCTCAAAAAAATAAAAATAAACTTTTGAATATGGTTGAAGCCTAAATATTTTACACTCTGGGCTTCATCGAATTGGGCCTGCCATAATCTTTGTATATGTCAAAGGGGAAGGGACCATCTTTCAAAAACAATTTAAGCATTCAAAATTTTTCTCATATTTAATTAAGAATAAGGATTAATATATTCTTAATTAAAATTAATACATCCTAATCAAGACTTAAAAAACTTAATTGATATTAGCACAAAGTTTCTGCACTGTGACTATCAATATAAACTTGTACCAACCCGTAAATCACATACAATTAGGCCCTGTTTGATAGGGCTGATAAGGGCATGTTAAGATAAGTTATCTAAGCTCAACAGTATATTTGGTGTGTTTGATAGACCTGATAAAAATTATCTTGGCCCGTCGGGCCCAGTAAAAATAATCGCGGCCCGCCTTAAAATCGTCCAAAACGACGTCGTTTTGAAGTCTACACCCAGATATACAATCGCACCATTTTGGTGCGATTAGACACTGTACAGCCACGATTAGACACTGTTCAGCCACGATTTACATTTATGCCCTTGCCCTCTCTACTCTCTCTCCCGTCATGTGACTGTTCACATTTCCCACTGTCTGCTTTCCACTCTCTACTCTCTCTCTCCCCATTTCTGTCTTGTACTCTCTCGCTCTCTCCATCTCTCTCTCCATCTCCGCTTTGTACTCTCTCTCTCTCCATCTCCACCTTCTACTCTCTTTCTCTGTCCCGTCGAGACAACCATGGATGACCCAGATCTGAGCCTCTCTCTCTCGGCGACTTCTGAAAGGGCGGCAGGCAGTGCATGTGTCCGGTGGTAGTGGCCGCCGACACACCGTCGCCTTTATCCACGGCCGCCAACACACCGTCGCCTTTATCCACGGCCGCCGACACACCACCGCCGTCGTCGCACGATATGTCATCGTCTCGCTTGATTTTGGGCAAAATTTCGACGGATTTCTTTGTTCTTGCCGCATACATTGTGGGTTTTTGTGTTGTCCTTCGATTGGGAGCAGATTTGAGGCGGGGATGATGTTGGTTTTCCAGATCTGAGCCTCTGCCCCAAAAATTAGGGTTATAATCGTTTCACAGATCTGGGTTATTCGAATTTGATTTTTGGACTGGTTTTTTGTTTGATGATGATTTGGGCTATGAAGATTTCTATGTTGGAACTATCTGAGCCACTTCGATTCACTTCTGCTTGATTTTGGTGTTTGATTTTGAGGTGGGTTTGTGTTGATATTTTGCTTGATTTCTTCAGTAATTTGTATCGTTTTCTTCTGAAAATTTGGATATCTTCTATGCTTCATCGCCGCCGATAAATGATAAGGACCACGCTGTTCACATTTTTGGCCAAATTCACAATTGTTGTGAAGCTTTGATTTGATTAATTAAAATTAATTATGCCTTAATTAATTAATTATATTAATTATTCATTAAACTGACATTATTCAATACTATAATCAGTAATATTGGTCTTAAAAAGCTTGACTGATAATTAGGAATTACTTAATACAAAAATTAATACATATTGGCATTAAGGACATTTTTGTCATTTCACATCTTTTTTATAAAACAATCTTAACTATTATCTTATCTATCAAACAAGCATATAAAAATCATATCTTGATTACTATCTTACTTTGGCCCGTGTTTCTTAACTCGAGTTAATTATCATGCTATATCCTATCTTAGCTATCAAACGAGGCCTTAGCTTGTATTACTTGCACAGTTAATTACACTAGACTGTATTAACACAATACCTAACTCAAATCACTAACTCTAGAAAATAGAACTGCCCAAGAAATAGTATCAATGTCTATAAAATAATACTTTGCAAAAATTTAATAAAGAAAAAGTAGGGTATATATTTGAAATGAATTACCAAAAAAATAAAAATAAAACGTGAATAGATTCCATAGGTGGAAGTTCCCAAGGCCATTTCCTAGAATTCTGGGCTTGAAGTTGGAAGGCACCTCCTATCTTAATAATAAGTCCACTTCCTTTTCTTTTTATAATAATATTTTTTTATATCCTAATTAATGGGGTATTAGTCAATCTAATTTCTGATTGTAGTTGTACCATTCTGTGTATTGAACATTTAAAATAGCTAATCTGTTAGATTAAATAATTTAGCTACTCTACTGAGTAAACAAATAAAGAAAGAGTTGTTGGTTTCAAATTTCAATTTTTGATGGAATTAAGAATTAAAAAAAGGTATTGTTAGAGTATGGCCCTCTTTGTAAAGGAAGTTAGCTACTCATGTGCTCTCCACCTTAAAATCTGGAACCTTGAGCAACGCTAATTTAAACTTTTTCTTTTGACGAAAATCAATATTTCTAAAATGATGCATATGCATATCCATCACTGCCTCCTCACTCCTCATGGGGTAATAATAATAGTCGACTCACTTACCAGTAAATTTAGCACAACAAGTCAAAATTCAGAAGAAAAACAACTGATCATATTCGTCCATTTAAAGTAAAACTATAGTCTCTTTTTCGAAATAAAACAAAGACTCATTCGTGTGAATATATACTTTGTTTAAATAAAAATAGACTCATAATTAGTCAAAGGAAAACTTATTCATCTCCTTTAAATTATTTGACTATTTCGGCTCATTATTGAGTCAAACAGAAAATTTGAAAATATAAAGGTGGAAAAAAAGAATTTTTAAATTGAAAAGAAATTAGAGTGCATTTAGTAAAATGAATTTAGAATTAATTTGGAATTACAAATTTATGGAATTGAATTTGAAGTTATAATATTTTAATTCAATTGCAAAGTTATTGTTTGGTAAGTAAAAAATTAACAAAGATTTTGGAATTGACTTTTGATTGAATACATACATTATATATTTTTATATTATTTTTCTATATATTTTGAGTTGTGTGTGAAAGTGTATATGTCATGTGTGTATGTGTAGTGTGTGTTTGTTATGTGTGTTGTGTGTCTGTATTGTGTGTGCTGTGTGTTTGTTGTGTGTCATGTGTGTTGTGTATGTTTATGTGTGTTTGTTGTGTGTTGTGGTTGTTGTGTGTAGTGTGTCTATTGTGTGTGTGATGTTGTCGTGTGTGTTGTGTGTTTGTTGTGTATGTGTATTGTGTGCAGTGTGTTGTGCACGTGCGCAATGTGTGTCGTGTGTGTGTAGTGGGTGCAATATGTGTATTATGCGTGCAATGTGTGTATTGTGTGCAGTGTGTGTGTAATTTTATGTGTCGTGTGTGTTATGTGTGTTTATGTGTATTTGTTTCCTAGTAAGTAGAGACTCCAATTACAAATATTTTTAGAATACCAAACAATGAATTTGAAATTGAAAGCTTCAATTCCATGATACCAATGGACCCTTAGTTATGTTGTGAAAACTCTAAAAGAGACTAATTGTCACTGTTTTAAAAGAAAGTTCAGTCAATAACATGTAATTTAAGTGGTTAAATTAAGGCACCACATGATTGTCCTTAGTAAGAGATCTTGGAGTTAATCCTGCCTATGTGCGGGTAATTTATCAGCTTGTGTGATGGTAATATTTATGTGAATATTTTTCCATCTTATGTGATGGTCATGCGTACATACAGTGTAGTATTTTTCACCTTATATGATGGTAAAATGATTCTCCTTATGTGTAGTGTAGTATTTTAATATACATATATAACCATATATCATTTTTTTACAAAGAGTTCACTTCGATTTGATTTTTTATTTGATACGATATCGAATGGATTCCAAATAGATTTCGTTTTGAAGTATGTTGTCAATAAAAGCAGTCACTTAATTTTATATTTTATATAACCCAATGGAATAGGTGGAGTCTTCAAGTTGGCACCCTAGCAAAAGCGATGACTAAAGAATAAATATTGCAAAAATTGCACCACCACTGCAATTATATAGGCGCAATTACCAAAACAAAACCACTCACCTCACTGAGTGTAATTACGGAAAACAATGCAATAACACATGCTGCCTCTGCCTAAACCTTTCCTAATTGCCAATTCAAATTTTCACAAAACAATAATAAATAAGAAATAGTGAAAAACCACAAACACATAAAGCAGAAAACACGGAACACAGAATCCCGAGGGAGAAAATTGGTGGAAGAGGTCACTCCCTCATTTTCTTTTTCATTTCTCAATAATAATAACTCCAACCTCCATCCTTTGTCACATTCTACTCTATATATTTATTTACTACAACTTTTTTTATTTTTTTACTCTGCGCTTTTCTTGCTTATCTGCAAAGCTTGATAACGCTGCTTCTATTACCCCGAGAGCTGGAGAGTGAGCTCAACACAGCAAACCAACATAGTTTAGAGAGAGAGAGAGAGAGAGAGAGAGTTGGGGAGACCCAATGCAAGTCCCGGAAGAGTGGTGATCTAGGGTTTGAGGCCAACAAGTTTGCAAATGCCGATGCCGAGGCAATTCTTGAACGCCACCCCGAATCACCTTCATCGTTGCTATTTCTTCCTCTTCTTACTCAAAATTCTTGCACAACATTCCGTTGCTGCCGCCAACGTCGAAGTTTCTGTATTGTTTTCTTGGATCACTTCTTCTTCTTCTTCTTCACCACCACCTTCTGCATTCTCCTACTGGAATCCCTCACACCCTACTCCTTGTAAATGGTCCTACATTACATGCTCTTCTCAAAATTTTGTCACACAAATAAACATACAATCCCTTCAGCTCGCTCTTCCCTTCCCCTCCAATCTATCATCCCTCGTGTTTCTCGAAACCCTAACAATCTCCGCCGCCAACCTCACCGGAACCATCCCCTCCGACGTCGGGGACTGCGCCTCGCTCAGAAAAATCGATGTCAGCTCCAACGCCCTCGTCGGGACCATCCCGTCGACCATCGGCAACCTCAAGAATCTCGAGGAACTCACCCTCAACTCCAACCAACTCACCGGAGCAATCCCGCCCGAAATCGGCGGCTGCATGAAGCTCAAGAACCTAACGTTGTTCGACAATAGGTTGAGCGGAAGCATCCCCGCCGAGATCGGAATGCTGTCGGAGCTGGAAGCCCTCCGCGCCGGCGGCAACCAAGATATCGACGGAGAGATTCCCGCCGAAGTCGGAAACTGCCGGAATCTGCAGGTTCTTGGGCTCGCCGACACCAAGATTTCCGGCGGGCTTCCTCGCACCATCGGAAGGCTCCAGAAGCTCCAAGTCCTGTCGGTCTACACCACGATGCTATCCGGCGAGATTCCCGCGGATATCGGCAACTGCACGGAGCTCGTGGACGTGTACTTGTACGAGAACAGTTTGTCTGGGTCGCTGCCGCCGGAGATAGGAAAGCTGCAGAAGCTCGAGAATCTGCTAGTGTGGCAGAATAATTTGGCGGGCTCCATTCCCGATCAAATTGGAAGGTGCAAGAGTTTGACAGTCCTTGATCTTTCCTTGAACTTCTTCTTCGGCACCATTCCGGAATCAATCGGGAATCTAACCAATCTCGAAGAAGTCATGCTCAGCAGCAACAACATCTCCGGCTCCATCCCTGCGGTTCTCTCCAGTGCGACCAGGCTGATCCAGTTCCAAATCGACAGCAATCAGATTTCCGGCTCGATTCCACCGGAGCTGGGACTGTTGCAGCACCTTCAGATCTTCTTCGCCTGGGACAACAAGCTGGCGGGCAGCATCCCGGCGGCGCTCTCCGGCTGCGAGAGCCTCCAGGCGCTCGATTTGTCCCGTAATTCGCTCACGGGCAGCCTTCCCCCCGACATCTTCCGCCTCACCAATCTCACAAAGCTTCTCCTCATCTACAACGACATCTCTGGCGCTATTCCGTCGGAGATAGGCGGCTGCACTTCTCTGGTGCGGCTGAGATTGGTCGGGAACAAGATCGGTGGAGAAATCCCTAAAGAGATAAGCTACCTCACTAACCTCAGCTTTCTTGATCTCTCGGATTGCCGTTTGAGCGGTTCGATTCCTCAAGAAATCGGAAACTGCAAGGAGCTGCAGATGCTGAATTTGGCGGGAAATTCGATCACGGGCAACCTGCCAACTTCTCTATCTTCGCTTACCAAGCTAGAGGTGTTGGACGTGTCGGCGAACAAGCTCGACGGCGCCATTCCTGAGATTTTGGGCCAACTCTCATCTCTCAACAGGCTTTCCTTAGGAAGCAACGGTTTGTCCGGGAACATTCCGTCGAGCCTCGGCCGTTGCTCGCGGCTTCAGCTGCTCGATTTGAGCAGGAATTCGTTGACAGGGAGCATGCCGGTGGAGATATTTATGATCGAGGCGCTTGAAATCGAGCTGAACCTGAGCTGGAATTTGCTGACAGGGGAAATTCCAACTCAGATTGCGGCATTGAACAAGCTCTCCGTCTTGGATCTTTCACACAACAAGCTTCAGGGAGAGTTGACGTCTCTTTCAGGATTGGTGAACCTCGTGTCCTTGAACATCTCCTTCAACAACTTCTCGGGCTACCTGCCCGACAACAAGGTTTTCAGGCAGTTATCCGGAGCAGAGCTGGCCGGGAACCCAGGGTTGTCTTTCCGGAGCTCTAGCCAGGGAATGGGGATCCCCGGCCAGAGGCGGTCGTGGAGGCTGAGAATGGCCATCGCATTGCTCGTGATCGTGACCCTGGCGCTGGCAGTTGTGGGCGTGCTAGCCGTTGTCAAAGTGCGGAGAATGAGCAAAGGGGAATCGGATTCAGAGTTGGGAGAGGGAGAGTCGTGGTCGTGGAAATTCACTCCCTTTCAGAAGCTGAATTTCTCAGTGGATCAGATCCTCAGGTGTCTCGTGGAGGCCAACGCGATCGGGAAAGGGTGCTCGGGGATCGTCTACAGGGCGGAACTCGACAACGGGGAAGTGGTGGCGGTGAAGAAGCTGTGGCCTACGACGGTGCAGGCCGGTTTCAACAGCGGTGGGGTTCGTGATTCCTTCTCGACTGAAGTGAGGACGCTGGGATCGATCCGGCACAAGAACATAGTGAAGTTCCTGGGGTGCTGTTGGAATCAGAAGACGAGGCTGCTCATGTATGAGTATATGCCTAATGGAAGCCTGGGAAGCCTTGTGCACGAGAAGAATGGAGGCTTCCTGGAGTGGGAGGTGAGGTACCGGATTCTGCTGGGCGCGGCTCAGGGCGTCGCCTATCTGCACCACGATTGTGCCCCGCCTATCGTGCACCGGGACATCAAGGCCAACAACATCCTGATCGGCCTCGATTTCCAGCCTTACATTGCCGATTTTGGTCTGGCTAAGCTCGTTGATGATGGAGACTTCGCTCGTTCCTCCAATACTGTTGCTGGTTCCTACGGCTATATTGCTCCTGGTCAGCTTTAAATGTTTGTTATATATGCTTTCTGATTATCATTGTCAATACGCATAACTTGACACTATTTCCTTGATATGCAGAGTATGGATACAGTATGAAGATCACTGAGAAGAGCGACGTTTATAGCTTTGGAGTAGTTGTGCTGGAAGTTCTAACGGGCAAACAGCCCATCGATCCGACCATACCTGATGGGCTTCACATTGTGGACTGGGTGAGGCAGAAGAGAGGCGTGGTGGAAGTTCTAGAGCCCGGCCTGCGCCTGAGGCCTGAACCGGAGATTCAAGAAATGATGCAGAGCTTAGGAGTGGCAATGCTGTGTGTGCAGCCGTCGCCCGATGACCGGCCAACCATGAAGGACGTGGCGGCGATGCTAAAGGAAATACGACATGAGAGAGAGGAGAATATGAAAAATGAGGCTGGGAAAGGGTCACAAGTTGGTGATGGAGAGGGAAATAAGAGTGTGAATGCTGGAGGCTCATCATCAGCTATCCAGAGTTTGTATTTGCACAGCAATAATTCAAGCTTCTCTGCATCTTCATTACTCAATTCTGCTTCTTCTTCCATGGCCAAATTTGGTTTCAATAAGCAATAGAGATTGCATCTCTTTAATTGTAGTTACTTACATGTAAACTGTTTAATTTTCTCATCTTATAATAGCATTAAGGCTAGTTAATGTTGATTCTCTTTTCAGAAAAATATATTCTTTATTTCTCATTTTTCATTACCTTGTGCTTATTCACAACCACGAGCTTTTATATTTTAACTTATCCAATCAAACATTTCGATTTCATGCAATTTACTTAAACAACAATGTGATGATCGATTTCATTTCGAGTCCATGGCACGGTCGACTTTGGCCGCTTCATCTCTGACGGCGGCGGCCTCGGCATTACTGACCACCGTGTCCTTCATCTTCTCGGCGACGTCTTTGAATGAGCCCCACGTGCCCTCCGACGTCTTGTCCACTTTTCCGGCGGCCTCTTGCCCAGCTTCATTCACTTTTTTTCGCCGCTTCTTGGGCCGTCTCTGACAACTCTCCGACAATACCGCCCACCTATTCGTTTTCTCAAAATCAAAACATTTGAGATTCTCTATTTCAAATGATAAAACTTTTACAAAAGAGAAATATGACAACCTCTTTGGGTATATTCTTATTTGTCCACTTCATGAATCTTTGTTTAGAGTGATTTACATAAAAATGTATAAATGAGTTAAAATCAATGTTCAAAAACTGGATCGGACCGGTCGGTTCGACCGGTTCGACCGCGAACCGGTGTGTTGTCAGGTCCGGTTCGGTCATAAAAACCACCAATCTATTAAACCAGTGCGAACCGGCCGGTTTGACCGGAAACCGGTGACCGGTTGAACCGATTTTTTTGACTTTTTTTAAATATTTTTCAAAAGTGATATTAATTTGTACTTAATAGGAATCGATATGATGTATCTTATCCATTGGACTACAAGAACTTTTTTGATATTTTATGAAATTTAAATATTCTTATATATAAA
>JAYDZE010252069.1:0-38470 GCA_034509125.1 Monilaria moniliformis
ATATATAAAGTTAAATGTTTAGATTTGCATTAGACATGAAAATGAAATTCTCAAGATAGAGTTGTCATGAGAGGCGTCAATCTTAATTTTACCAACTCTCATTTTATTTACATTAGACCTCTTGCTTGGCCGGCTAACCAAGAACTACGCACTCAACCTCAATTCTTGACTATTCAATTTATTCTAAAATGAAAAATTACTATAGTACACACACACACACACACACACACACACACACACACACACACACACACATATATATATATATGTATATATATATATAAGCTTCAAGCACAATACTTAATCTCGAAACAAATAGAATAGGAGGGACCATAAGTCCAACTAAGGCTTGTTCAATTAATCATCTTCAAAATTAAAGTATAAATTAATTATTGCAAAAGAAGTTAAATGGAAGGGTAGGAGTGGAATATTTATAGACAAGATTGCAGAGGCAACAATGGTATTAGCAGCCTCTATGTAATACTCCCTCCGCCACCTATTTACCGCAAAAAAAAATAAAAAAAAAATCGTGTTTATTTACAATATACACCTAACCTTTTAACCTTCTCTATTCCATTCTATTTAACTTGAAAATATAAAATTATTAACTAGATACAATTATGATTCCTTTTATAACTAATAAGAAATGATTTAGTTTAAAAGTATAAATTTATTTACGAGATACAATTATATTTTGTCTATAATTAATTATTATTTTATTAAATTGTAAGAAATCAATGAATATATTGTATTATTGTGAGAAAAAATCTGTTTTGAAGAACAATAATTAATATTAAGTTCATTTGGGCTCAAAGAAGCTCATAAGCTTCGAAATATTGGATGAATGAAGTTCAATAGTAAAAGAACAAAGCTTGAGCACGATGATATTCGGCTCGGTTCGGTTCGATTACACCCACACATTAATTTCTCATGAAGACTTGCCACTAATCAAACACATTTCAATCCTCACTCTTATCACAATTGAGTATCTCCTTCATCAATCATACTTGACTTAAGTATAAAGCAATCATAACTCAAGAAGAAAAAAAAGTTGGCATCTTTGTTTCATCAAAGCTGATCTGGTGTAGGAAGAGTGAGATTCTTGAATGATGTGAAGCCACCATCCACCACAAGATTATGCCCACTAACAAACTTTGCATCATCAGAAGCAAGAAACAAAGCAGCATTTGCAATGTCACAAGGCTCACAAGCAGCCCCTTTCAGCACACTAAAATCACTCACCATCTTCACCAGCCTCCCCGGGTCGACCCCCGGGTAGTACTCCTGTATCTCGTCCATCACAAACGGGGTCGGGATGGCCATTGGGGATATGCAGTTGACACGGATCCCGTGCTTGCACATCTCCGATGCCACCGACCTAACGACCCCAATCACCCCACTCTTGGACACGGAGTAGGCGTGTTGGGCCAACCCACCCATTAGGCCAGTCACGCTGGCCGTGCAGAGGATGACCCCTCTTTGCCTCGGGATCATGACACGGGCCCCGTGCTTGATCCCAGCCACCACTCCCCGGACATTGATCGCCATGACCCGGTCGAATGTGGCCATGTCGAGGTCCACTATGCTCGGGGAAGTGCGGCAGGCAACGCCCGCGTTGTTGTACATGATGTCGAGGTGGCCGAACTTGGACACGGCGAAGTCCACCGCGTCTGAGACGTCCGGTTCCTTGGTGACATCGCACGAGAAGAAAGCCGCGTTCGGGCCAAGCTCTGGGGCACCACGCTGCCCGAATCAGTCTGGATGTCGGCTAGGACTACCTTGGCACCATTGTTGATGAATTTGATTGCTGTTTCTTTACCTATACCACTTGCTGCCCCTGTGATTAGAGCTACCTTGCCTTCTAGTTTGCTGAAAATCAAATGAGTCATTTAATTTTGAGTTAGCCACGTCTTGTGTTACCAAATTTTCAGCGTTTTATAGAAAATGTTCTCAAGACAAAGATTGAATTTTTCCCAAAGTTGAGGTTGAAGGGAAAACATTAAAGTTTGGATGACATTCATCTCAATGAAAGTATAATTCATCTCAATTAAATTATAATCCACCAAAGAACCAAAAGTCCACCTTAATTGACCAACAAGAAATCAACCTCAGTTGATATTAATTAAACATAATCCACCTAAAAATCCACCTCAATTGACCAAAAAAAATTCACCCCTATTAAACTATAATCTACATAAGAACCAAAAATCCACTTCAATTGACCCCAAAAAAATCCACCTCAGGTAATGTTACTTAAACTATAATCCGCCAAAATTAAACTATAATCCACCAAAGAATCCGGCAAGTTAACTCATCACCAAATTATGTGAAAGAGGAAAAAGGATCAAAGTTGAGAGAGAATGTAAGTTAAGGACATTTTTCTGAACAATGCTAAAAGTTTGGTACACAGATGATTAACTCGGAATTTTTTGGTGTTCAACTTGAAATCACATTAGCCCTTGGGCCATAAATTTACTTATTCTTACTTAAAATTGCTTGCACCTCAAAATGGGAGTAAAAAGTCTAAACATATTAAAATTCACAAAATGAAATGCCAATATTGACAACCTCAAATTATATTTATTTCAATCCCTCACATCAGCTACATCATTGCCAAAAAGATCAATTCTTTGAACCCAAATTTTTACTCTTTTTTTAATTCAATATAATTTAAAAGGGGAAGAGATGATTGGGTGTGAAATTTCAAATGACCTCAACAAGAAAGCTAAAACTTATCAGAATAAATTAATTTAAAGAAATAAATTATCACAAAAAAAAAATAGAGCAAATTTACCTTGTTCCTTGAGAAAACCATCTCTGAGAGGGTGGAGTCAGCAAAACTCTTGAAGCAGACAACTTTCTGAGCCACAATTTTGATAAGAAAAAACCAAACAACTATCCAAAAATCAGAAGTGTTCAAGGATTACTGGAGAAAAATACCCCCAAACGCAAGATCTTTCAATGTTAATTAAACTGTCAAATCAAGAAGAATCTTTTTTAACAAGAACAGGAAGAAATTAAGCATGAGAGAGAGAGAGAGAGAGAGAGACCTGAATGGAGTCCTCAACATTTTGTTTCAACTGAGAGAGATGAATAGGAGACAATGCATAGAAACAAGAAAGCAAAGTCAGGATTTGCCCCCAAGAAAAAGAGGAGCAACTGGTAAGAACAGCAAGCGTCAATAAATCTTGCAAATTTAATACAGCTAACAAACAGAATTGGAGGAATGTGAATTGTTTTGTTGTACTACTTCCTCCAATCATATTCCATTTGTTCCATTTCTTTTTAGCACGATTCTTTAGGTATAAAATTGTGTTACTCAAAAATAAATACGACCAAGTGGGATTCCGGTTTTACAATTTTTAGAGCCTTTTTTTTTTTTTAGAAATTCACAAAGAATACTATTCTTATTTTCATCTGTGTTTTTATGAATTTATTGCGTCTTATGATTTAAGGTTTTTTTCTTCAATGTGACTTCACTATGTAGTATGAGATTATGTTTGACTAACTATGTCTTTCACATGAGAATATATTATTATTATATTAAAATTATGTATTATAATATCTATAAAATGTAATTTTAATTTAAAAAAATGTTCTTATAATTTTAAATTTTAAAATTGATGTGATTAGAGTTAGTTTAGATTAATGATAAATATATGTTATAATTATGTATTCCACTTCAAAGTTGAATGATACTTCCTCCGTCTCAGTAAAAATGTTACACTTAAATTTTAGTTTAAGATATCTTCTACATAAACAAATCTTCAACTTAAGTTTTACTTTAAAAGTTGAATGGATCAATAATACACACACAAATTAAACATTAAATTTTTTTTATCTCACATATGAACTCTAGCCACAAAAATTTCTTAATCCTACTACCATCGCTCTACCCAATCAATACTCACAACAATTTGGGACTGTTAAATTTGCAACAAATTGAAAGGTGGTGAGTTATTACAACGTTAAGAAGATTGTGTTCACATCACAAAATGAGTGAAAATTTAACGCATTAAACCGGCAATTAACTGATCGAATAGAAACCACATAGTAATGTTACATAGTTGCAAGAATGCCACTGAAAGTAACCCTAAGGCTAGATAGTTGTGACCCAGATAGAAACATTGACGACACATACAACTAAACCTCTCATATGCATATGATGCATTGCAGTGCTATGAATCTTCTAGAGGTCTCGGGCATATGCTCGTAAACCACCCACGTACGTCGCCTCAACCGATGCAGAAACTTGTGCAGCAAACTCATCCCATGAATCCACGGACAGAACCACAAAGTCGGCCATTTTACCAGGGGATAGAGAACCGATTTCTTCATCAAGGAAGCACGATCGAGCAGCAGAAATGGTATACCTACCAGATTGTGATAAATGAATGGGGTTAACTGTAGTTTATGGCGCAACACTTTTAAAAAAGGCAAAAAGAATGTCCGGAACTTTCATGAAAGTTGCAAAAATTGTTAAAAATGCAAAAAGAATGTTCTGAACTTTCATGGAAGTTGCAAACATGGCCTAGAGTTAGCACTTTTGGGCTTTGAACTATGACGTGGAAGGCCCGAGATTGACGTTTATATTGTGTGAAAAATCTCTATTCCACTTCCACTCAGAATTGAAAGACGTCGTTTTAAGCTTCAAGTGTTGGAAAAATTCACATATGACGTCGTTTCACATAATATACACATCATAGTTCGAGCAAGAAAGCGCAGGTCAGGTCACTTCTGCAAATTGCTCCAACGTTGTGGCTATAAACTACAACTAACCCTAATGAATGACGACTGCTCATTTACAAGGCAAAAGAGTATGAACTACAGCTAACCCTAATGAATTTTAGCTGGTTAATTGACCTATAATAATTCTTATACTACAAAACTAGTGAGGCTTGAAACTTATATGTTAGATCTTTGAGCAAATAATAACATGATGTTGTGGTGCATACCCGTTCAATGCATCATTTAGATCAATGCATTCAGACGAAATCCAAGCATTCCCCCAACCACGAGGCACTCTTCTCATTGATGAATTTATGCTTCTCAAAGGATTGATTTCTGCAACCTATAGTGAGATTATGAATGAGCGACGTTCAAACATGTAGCATGAAATTTTGAGATTCTAGAGAAGACAGCTGATAACTAAAAAAATGCTCTTACTGGCCAGTCAGAGCCGAGAGCCAACTCCGCATTCCCAGCAAGGAGTGACTTAAATAAATATGATCCTCCATTTGCCCTTTCAACCCCGAGTTTTTTTATGGCAGAATCAGCATCATCTAATAAGTGATCAGGCTGTCATGAATTATAATTAGAAAGATAAATCAAGAACTTGAATAGAAAGAATTATATGCCAAACAACGGTACCATGACAAATAAGTCGATTAGGGGATCAAAGGACATCGAATTTACATTAATCACAATGTTAGTGTTTCAAATTTGCTTTGTATTTAATTAGAAAAGGTGCATTACAAATGCTCTAAAAGCATGTTATTACCTCTTGATTCGTTCTTAAAAAGACATGTTTTGTGTTGGTTCTCTTTCGCTCTTTCCATGGGTGCACGGGTGGGCAGAGAACGCACGCTCGTTACCTCGAGTTAACTTTAAGAATCAATTTCAGTGGATGCATATCAATGTTTTTCACATCCATACTTTCTCCTTGCATAGTGCTTGTATCAATGTTTAACTAGAAAAACAGTTCAATAACTACATATCAAATGTTCGTTTCCCTTTACCAGGTGATTTCAACTATGTCAAAGATTTGTATAGCTTAAGGGGGCGTTTACTATTCAAGATCAGGATAGATAGATAGTATAGGCTAATATATTGTTTACTAAGATGGATTAGATCTTTAGGATATGCTAAGGCCCTTCATAATTTCTACAATTTAGCTAAACTTAATTCTTATCCAATTGAAATGAGTGAAACTGGAGAAATCATGATAAAGATAAAAATACTCAATCATGATTCATGTATATCATATCAATCATCAAAAGTAAACACCCTAAGGGGGCGCTTGGTTTCGTGGATGACATGGATAAGATTAATAGGATATGGTAGGATTGAATTATTTAGACTATATAGTTTTGTGTTTGGATTGATTATTTTACAAATGATATTTAAAAAATTTGGTAAAGAAAATCTGAAAAAAGCACGTAGATTTTCAATTTTCAACCTTCAAATGCACATATTAGGAAATTAAAGAAAAACCTGCACTGAAGCAAAAATTTCTTGTTCACCAAATCTGGGTGCCGTTCCAGGAGCCAAATGCTGTGCATGCTCAATCTGCAAACCTTTGCAGCGACAATTATAAGCAACACCCGGAATAAAGATTAAACTGTTGAAACAACTTAACTGAACAGCTCGACTTACCCTGAATCTTCGATCTCTGATTCCATTCTCAGTAGCCACTGATTTGTACAAGTCCAAGATCATGTCATTGGATCTGTCGCCTATGGCGTGAATGGCAACCTGAAATGAATTACGAATGCTGTAACATATGTATATGCAGATATCTTGATTGTTTTGCAGCATAAAAGAAACATTTGCGTAGAAAATACAAAAGCACCTGAAGACCGGCCTTATCAGAAGCGAGAGTTAAATTGTACAGCTTATCCATGTCTGTCACTTGCAGGCCGTGATTGAGTGGTTCCGTGACATACGGCTACATAAACACAGACACACACACACACAAAAAAAAAATCCCAATACAATTAACTGATGCAAGCTTCCAGATTTGGAATGCTAAAACTGGATCTGTACATTATCTTAAAAAGAAGAGAGTTTCTGATTTACGACGTGGATTGTAGAAAAGAAAGAAAAAGAAACTAGAAAATACATCTATTCTCACCTCATAGAATAGTGCACTATTAGAACCCAATGATCCATCGGCAAAAGATTTCACACCACCTAAGTAAAGCCATTCGCTCAACTTCCAACCTACTCGATTTATAAGTTCCTATACAGGGGAAAAAAGAGCAAATGGAAGTATAATTATTAAGACGTTACAGTTTCTAATCGAAGATGATGCATAAAAGGAAACATTTCCAGTTGAAGTTATTTTTGGGCAGACGAAAAGTGGAACAGTGTCTGAATAATAGACACAAATCCCACGTCTCTTTGGTCATATTTCCATATTTAAACTGTAAAACACTGAGCACACAGCAGCTCTCTGATCTTCTAACAAAATTAGGCAAGAAGGTATGGTGTAGTTGGATTACATGTAACCGAGCCCATGTTTCGATTGGAAAAAACAAGCAAACCCTAATCTTCATCTTCCCCGATAGGTCGGCCCATCTGTAGACATCTGCAAGTACCAGAGAATGGGATTGAAATAAGAAGGCATTCATAAATCATTGGCATGAAATTGTTGTAATTATAAGTTGTTTGTTAGCTTTTGTTTGAACACTTTGAGGATCGAGGAGAAAGACTACAAACATCATTTACGGCTCGTATTTTGGTGGCCTAACATATATGTCGGAAAAGAAAAGCAAAACTACTAAACTTAAAATCCTTCAGTAATTCAAAGCGGAACCTGAGAAATCTTCCCAAGAGAGCTCTGTTGATGCGCCAGGAAAATATCGCCCCACATCAACAACTGTTGTGACACCTCTGCTTAAGGCATGATCGCTAGCTCTCAAAAGAGCTTCCCTCCTCTCCTCCACTAAGACCTCCGGGATGCAGGAAAAGATGAGCTTCATGGCAGAATCAATCAACAGACCAGTAGGTTCTGCATGCAATAACAAAGCCAAAAGGCAATCCACTTATTCTATTTCCAAAATAAATATATATATAGAGAGAGATAAATGCGCCTAAATACACTAACTTTCACCAACTCCTGGTTTTGCATATAAACTTAAAATTCTACCTCAAAATATACAAACTTTCAATTGTTCTAATTTTTCATATGGTTTTCAATTGCCTCCACATTAATTTTGAGGTAGACGCTTGAAATGTCTACATGCTTAAAAGACCAATGTACTAAACGATGTAGTTGAAAGTTACACCACTTCAGCTAGTTACGATAACATTAATTTGTCTCTTCAACTAGCCACAATAACATTTATTTGCCAAAAATTGACATCCATGTGAAAAACAATTGATAGTTCGTGTATTTGGAGTATAAATTATTAGTTCGTGTGCAAAACCAAAATATGGTCAAAATTTGTGTATTTAGGCACAATTACACCCATATATAAACTATACATAAACTATACGGGCTAAAATAATAAAAACAAATATTCTCCAAGATAAAGTTATTGTGCATTGCACCAATACATGGTAAGTAATCCCAGCTAAAGAAAGCATAGTGTGATTCACTGCAGGTTCAACAAACCGCAAACTCGATTACATAAAAAAAATGGAAACAGTAGAAAAGAAGAAAACCTCCTAGACTGTTTCTCATGACTGTTCCACCGTCTGGATCCATCGTGTTATTAGATATTCCAGCAAGTTTTAGCGCTAGAGAGTTAGCCAAGCCCATGTGGCCATCCATTCTTGACAGCCACACCTACACATGAGTCACCTAGAATCAGCTACATTTAACTTAAATCAAATTGCACATTAAGAATGTCGACTAGACTTACAGGATTCTGAGGCGTGATATCATCAATCCATGATGCTATTGGCAGCTCTCCTCCCCACAGATCATTGTTCCAACCACCACCTTGCAACCAAGTTCCAGGTGGCTTATCTAGGGAAATTTTAAACCAGACATTAGATAAGTAATCATACTTTAATATGCAAATAAAACAAATAAAAGCTTATAAAAAAAGAAGGGGGCAAATAGTTTCCCCCTTAAACTAATCAGGACAAGGATGCACACATCTCATAAAAAAATAAACACAACAAAGGAAAACATTTAAAGAAGAAGTAAATAAATATCAAATACTAAGGTCATATGTCACTGATAATAGGGAGAAAGAGTGCAATCAGCACTCAACGACGACAGTTTCCACTAAAGTAAGGAAAAATGTTCACCATATGCATGATTAAGATAAGAACCTACTTGATACTGCCTCTTTGACCTTGTTCACAAAGTGGTCTTTTCGGCTGACACCATGGAGTTGAACTTGACCCATCTGTTTCAATTATTAACTCAAATCCATCATATGAAAAATGGTAAAAATATCATACTGCAGTCTAATACAATTTTTATTTACAACAACTTTTCAAGGTTTAAGTCACACAAATATACAGTTTTGGCCCGGCCCAGTGAACCAATCTTCTCTAGTGGGCCAGGCTAGATTGGTCCCTCCCAATTGATAAGTCTATATACAACATCAGAGAATTGAGTATCAAAATCATCAAAAGTTCCACCAAATCAACAGTGATTTCCTCTACTTTTTGCTAAGTTCCTCGTGCATAAACATATGCTAGAAACAGATCAAGTTCCCTTTTTTTCCTCTAATGCAACCCAACTCCATCCAGTTCAGTGTCCTAACTACATACTCATTCATGCATCTACTAATGGATAAATTTTAGAGAAGGCCTATGATAGCTGTTGCAAACATCAGATGTCCTAGTAGAGTTTTTGAAAAGGCTTTTCTTCTAATAAGCCTAGATAGAATATTAAGTTTATCCCCATTAAAGAATTATACCTATCAGGTTGAAGAACTTTGATGCCTACATGCCATGTATGAGTGAGACCTAAATCAATACAAACATTCACATATTTTTCATGCATACAGATATCCTGAAGAAGTTAATTGATGTTACTTAATGAAGAATGACAAAATGTGTAAGCAACCAAACTATAGAAAAAGTGGTTGCTTTTTCTATAGAGAGGATACAATTGAAAAGAGATGGATAAAAGAAGGATGTTTTCACTAAAGCTCATAAACCACAAGTATGTTTCACCCAAAGTAAAAGTAATGAATGCCAATATATGCATATCCAGGACCTGTAATCCTCCAAAAATGAAGTGCACATGTGAGTCGATGAATCCAGGAACAACCACTTTCCCCTGTAGATTCTCTATTCTAGTCTTGGACCCGACCTGATTCTGCATTCATCCGTATCACATGTATCATATAACAAAATCAAAAGTTATCCAGAAAGTCTCTTATTGCTTTAGTGCATATAAACCTTAAATATAACAACCTAACTGCTAACAGACAAGAGTAAACTAATCATAAAAGTCCTCACATGATTCAACAAGTGAAGCTTAAACACGAATGGTTCTTACAATGTGGTCTAACGAAAGAAGTGCATCAGCATTCTAATGATGTGTGTCATTCTGAGGCATGGAGAAACTCTTCCTGCCAGAAGACTAAAGAAGCAAGTGAACCTAAGGATTCTTGCTGTACAAGTGCTACGCGAACATGTTGATGGAGGAGGGAACAAAGAAAAGGAAAATCAGAGCTGAAAATATTCCTATATTATGTGCGGCAAGAGGACAAAGGAGATTTTAACCAATTGTGGAGCAAATATCTTCCATAATTGTACAGTGTGGGAGCATTTATTGTTCATGATTGATAAAATACATGATAGATTATCTTTATCCTTATTACTAGGACTTCTCCAACCCCACATTTTCAATGACATATGAATCAAGCAAAATTAGCTTAAATTATATATATTATCAAAGGCTTGGAATATTCCAGAGTTCCAACCCATCTTAGTAAACAATAGATTAGCTTATATTATTTTTATCTATATAAGCTAATACTCAAAAGTTAATGATGCCTAACATAATCACTCTTAGCATGTATATTTATATGCGTTTACTTTGAATGATAGTATGAATTGATAAAAATAATCCCAGTCAATCCATTGTTTATTTTTATAAATTTTGATGGATTTATTAAATTTGAACTTGTTTGACCATTTTATCCTTCAAATACTTATTACTATATTTTATCAATTCATCTCAACACTCAAAGTAAACGAAGTGAGCATAATCAAACTGAAACTGAATAACGGAAATGTTGAATTTTGGCAGGCGTGATTCAATTTTTAGTCATATTTGGTTCGTTCCAATTATATATATAATTTGTAGGAACCGAATGTTGTTCGGTTCGGTTTCTGGAACTAAAAAATCGGTTGGAACCAAAAGACCGAACTTTAATATTAAATATATTTCTTTAGTCTAACGTTAAAATTTTATTAAAAGCCTGAGATATTTAATATATTAAAATATATCTCTTTTATTACCTTTGATTGATGTTGAATATGATTTATTTTATTATGAATTTTGCTGTTTTGTTTCGGATAATGATTTTGATCATAAAAATGAATATTCTAAAAATTCGAGAATCGAAACTGAAATTTGAAGTTCGGTTGGATTCTGTTATTTCGATTCGGTTTTCAGTGGAACCACAAATGCCCACCCCTAGACTTCATTTGAATCCAAAGAACACTTGGGGGGGGGGGGGAAGACACTTTCCCGAGGGAAAAAAAAAAACTCTCGAAACAAGAAAAAATCAAAATCAATAAGAAGAAACACAAGAAATTTGGGGATATATTTCATAGATAAGTAATGGACCTTCATGGTGGAATAGTTTCCAACTCGGAGAATCCGGCCGCGGCGGATGGCCATTGAATCAGCAAAAGGGGAAGCGGCGTCTCCGGTGTATATAGTCCCATTCATCACGACCAAATCAGCCGCGTCTCTCCCGCGCAACCATGGTTCTGTCATTGAACGCTAAGCACGTTTCACGTTTCTTTTATAGTGTCAATGAATGCAAAAATAAGCTCTTTTAGCAAAATCTCGAAATGGATTTGCCCTAAATTCAGTTGCAGAAGCGTGAGGAAGAAATGGCGATTGCTTGGATTAGAGAATGATTGGTCGTACTTACGGTACAAGAAGTGAGGGTGGTATATGGAGGAACCAACGGCGAGGAGAACCACCGCCGCCGCCGTGGCGGAGAGTGAAAACGGCCAACTGTTCATCGGTGCAGGGGAGATTCTTTTATAGAGAATCGAGAATGATGGAATCGGAATCAGTACTCCATTTTGGCATTTTCTTAACTCACAATAATGGGTTTATCCATTTATATTTTGTTTATTATTATTAAATTAGCGTAAACGTTTTGAAGCTTATTTTTAAGCGAATTTTTCTCTATGTTTCTTTATTTAATTTATTACTTTTCGAAAATTACCAAATTTGGTCATGAAAATATATTCAATATGCATCTTAAATTAAAAGTAATAGCAAGATCTTTAATTTGATGAAAAATCATAAAAGATGGATATAAAACGAATAAATTATGATAATTTAAATTTTTAAAATTATTATTTTTCTCTTCTTTCTTAAAATGTTTTTTTAAATATCATTTCTTATTAAGTCTTAACCACACGTTTATTTTTTTTCCTAAATTAATTTTATTTCTTTTTTATTATATTTTTTCTGAAGACATATTAATATAGAACACATATATATAATATTTAAATATTATTTTGTTATAATTAAATATAATATTTTTATATAAGATACTTTAATTATTTGACAATTATATTATCATTACATCTTATCAATAATAGGTTTTAAACATCACGCTCACACGTCGTGCAGCCGAACGTACTAGTTAGAATATAAATAGTGCGAAAATATTTACGAGATTTTAATAGATAAAGTTTGTATCCTTTTCATTAAAAACAAAAAATTAAAATAAAATCCATTAATCCATTATGGTATTACATTAATAAAATTATTATTTTAATAATATTTCTAATGACATAAAATTTTATTATTATATGATAGACCAATACTAAATATTTATAATAAAAAATTAAAAATCATAGGTCATCATTTAGGAAATAATCAATCAAAATAACTATTTTTAGCCAAAATTTTGGTATATAATTTTAAAATTCCCACTTTTTTGTTATAAATGTTAATAATATTATATTATAGAATAATAAATCTCATTTTATAATAAATATTATTAAAATAATAAAATTATTAGTAGAAACTATAAAACACAAATGATTGTGTAACAATGGACACACAAATATAATACTATAGTTTAATTTAGCAGAGTGTTCAAGTCCATCGCTGAACCACAAATAGTATGGACACGAACACGTCGCGTCATCCATATTTCTATTTCGCGGCAATTCAGTCTCCCGCCCTCAGCCGCGGCGGCGGAAGCACTCAATACAATTTGCATATAGTAACCGTCGGATTAAAGGAAAACCGTCGTTGGCTATGTAAAGCAAGGGGAAAATGACACAGTATGAGCAGCGGAGGCTGCATAAAGCAAAATGATGAAATGTTGGCGGCGCTAAGGTCCACTCGAAGCTCTCCACCGCCTCCGCCAAACGCAGCAGGTTCTCTTCCTCCTCCTTACTTCTTTCTTTCTCCACGAAATATTTCCTACTGCTACATAAGTTGCAAATCCTATAATCCAAATAATGAACAGTAACTCGGAAAACCTAGTATTTAAACTTGCCAAACTAAAGCCATGAAATGGCCCAACCTAACAAATAAAATACTCGATCCATCCATAAATAGTACGCAACATTTGATAGGCATACGTTTTTATAAATAACAGTTGATGGATGCTGGTTGATTTTTTTCAGTGGATGAATGGTATAGCTATGGCCTATGGATTGGTGGATAAATCGTATAATTATGGATTCCACTAAATAGAAAAGGTGTGATTTTTTTGTAAATAAGAGGTGATTGTAAAGTTAATATATCAAATAGAATTCAATGTCGCTCGTTCCCTCTTCTTTCTTAACTTGGCAGGTCTTTGTGAACTCCTCTTCCTCCAACATTCTTTCAAGTTGATGTTCCAATATCTTCTTATCGTTTATCTTCACACCTCCCTTTTCCAAAAACAAAAGACAAGAAACCTAGAACTTAAATAAATAATCGTCCGATGGAACCTTTTATTCTACCGTTGATTGGTGGTAGATAGACGAATAATCTATTAGTCTTTTCTATTGTCTTACCAAACACATATACAAACAATTAAAAAGATGAATTGGCTTTTAAGAATCATTAGATCATTTAGATAGTGATATTTTTTATAAACACCATATGATAATTATTGCGTACTATCTGTGGACGGAGGAGGGAATAACTAATAGTAACTAGCAAGTCTTTGAGAATAAAATGGTAACTTAATAGTTTAAGAATGATTAATTAAATAAGAATGCGCCTCTATCAGAATTCAGAAATTCCTAAATCCATTTTCCTCATTTTTCTTATTTCCTGTGAAAAAGGGCGTTAAGTTAAAATTAAAAAATAATACGAACTTTTCTATTTTTAATAATTAAAATGACATTGTATATTAATCAATTGGTCACTTTGAATTGGAGGAAATTGTATACCGTATGAAATTGCACAAAAAATTGCATACAAAATCGAAAGTGGCCTACAATTTGTGTAATTGCCGAAAATCAATTATTTTTTAAAATGATAACTCTAATTTTTTAAAATAAATTCAATCTAAAACGAATGATTTAGGATTGTATCGTGACTCGTGAGCTTAAGAAATCGAATTTACTCATAAAAGTCTTTTGATTAAAAAACGTTGTAGTAGCTTTTTTAACTTTTTTTCGCCTTTAGCAAATAAAGAGGAAAGAATAATATTGAAAGGAAATGGTGTTCAAAGTTGCAATCAAAAGCAATAACTTGCAACTTTATCAAAGGTTAGGTGGAGATAGGCTTCTAAGAAATGTGTCAAAATCAACCATATTTTTATTTATGTTGCAAGTATGCTAACTTTATCATAATAAGTTGAAATCATTTTTTTAATTATTGCAATACTTATTTCTCTAAGATCTAAGACAACTAGATAAGTATATTTTTTTGGTAATCTTAGTTTTATGTTTAAAATTGGTGGTCGTTTTCCCACGGTGGCGGATGTAGGGAGGGTCGGGAGGGGGTGGCCGACCCCTAGCAATAAATTTTCATTAACCGCCATGGTCGCCCCTCCGTTTGGTTGGCCAAATCTGTATGTGAAAATTTGAGAAAAAAGAAGTGTGACTGTGTGAGAGTGAGAGAAAATAAAAATATGGATGTGTTGTAGGAAAAAACGAAAGATTTGAACGTATTGAAGATCATATTTAATTTTTTTTTTATCATTTTATTTCATCCCATCAATTTTTGGTTCTGAATCCACCACTGTTTTCCTCAATCCCAAAAATTATTATAATACAACTAAGAATTCGACGAGCAGACTCAACATTCTATCACCAAATTATATCAAGCGTAACACACATACATTTTTTGGCAAAATTGAAAAAAATTAAAGAGAAAATTGGGAATAATTTTGTAAAAGGCATTGAAAATCTTGAAACACGAAACATAATTAAGTCTAAGTTTTATGCTAGATAGGGGGGTTGGCTTTTCCGGGAAACTATATTTAGGACTCCAAAATTAACCCCAATAGGCATGTATGCTACATAGTAAAACTAAGAAATTGAAGTAAATGCAACTTCAAAACACCTCAATATCTTGATATATTATGATTTTATTTGTCTTTTGTAACTTTTGGATCATTTTTTCTTTATTTTGGATTGCACTCCTCCTATATTTTTTGAATAAATTTTACTTACATAAAAAATCAAATTGTTTACTTCCCATTTCGTGTAGCACAAAATAGTCAACCGATATGTTACAAAAGAAATATAATTATTGCATCGTATATGAGATTTTGCCAGTAAAAGTAACATATTTGAAACTTATAATTCCGGTAAGGCACATATTGTAATTAAATTGACAGGGATTTTTTTTTCATTTGATTAAAAATCCCGAAATACACCCCCACATTCTCGCGCTTTTGAAGTACTTTAAACTTTAAAATTCCCACTTTACGAAAAGAGCCTATGAAGGTTTTAATGAAAATAAAACAAACCGATCCCTAGCACTTTCCCTCCAATTAATAAGTCGATGATTCGAGTCATATCAGATATATGTGTTCAAGGATATGTTGGAATTGTAATTCAGAAACCGATCCCTAACACAAGGGTAACATGAAATTAAAATGTTGATAATGGCCTAATCATTTCACACAGGATAATCGTGTTAGTGGTAAAAAAATCTATGTAAAATTAATATTTAAATAAAAACAATCACGTTGAATTTTACTAATGTCCACATCAATCATCATCTAAATAAATTCATGAACTTCCACATCAATTAAACGATTTCGTTTAACTTAATTCTATAGATTTTTGGTTGCCAACACGACTATTTCGTATAAAAAAATGGATTCGTCAAAACTTAAAAACTGATTTTAAAAAACTCACTTTTCTATCTATATCGAAAATACGATCTATTTAAGAAAAAAAATAAAACATAATTGAGAATGTGATATTAATCCAATTTTTCTTCAACTCTAAATATTTAATCGCACGTAAATTATATTTTACTAAGTGTATTTTATATTTAATTTTTCCATGTTAATTAGTTCATACACTCGTAAATAGATAATTTCAACACCAGTTAAAAAATTGGTAAATTTGTCTGCCTACCCAAATAGAGAATCTATTCGAAAACATAATTTAAAATATAGGAATGTGGAGATGAATGTCACAAAAATCCTAACTTTGTAATCTCATCGTCTTATCTAAATGAATATATGTAATCTGTATGGCATGATATAAAAAAAAAGAATAGCATCCAAATTATTGAACTTTTTTCTCTACTTGCTAAATGATTGAACTTAGACTAAACTATAAATTTCCACACCAATATAAATATATCTCCAACAATAACTAAACTGTTGGTCTAACACGACTTTGCCAACGAGATTGGGCTCCAATCAAATTTTGCCCTCATATTGAAATGAACTTCAATTATGTGTAATGTCAGTTGAAAACAACAACATTTTGTAAGTAATGTCAGCCGGTTTGGCCATCTTGAATTTCTCAACGACCAACCTTAAATTGAGTTGGAATTCAAAATTCAAATGAAATTTTAAATCTAGAATTTAAAATTTTATATTGGCGTGTAAAATTAAAATTTAGTCAAATTCTATCATTTATAAACTATCATCATTAGTAGGCTATGTTTGGTAGAGTGTGTTACACTAAGATTAGCTTATTAATCTTGATTCAACAGTGTAACATGGTTGTTTGGTAGTAGTGACTAACTAAAAGCAAGCCCGCATTTATTTTCGGAGGCCCATCGCTACAGTGCCAAAATTCACTGTTAAACCTTTCTTATTAATCTATCCAAAACCGCCATTTTATTTTTATCCACATTGAACAGTAACTCAATTTTACTACTTTATCCTCATCTCTCTCTTTCTCCCATTCTCTCTTGTCTTCCTCGCGCCGCCTTCTTCCTCCCCTCGCGCCACCGCCGCCTTCTTCTTCCCCCATCCACCGCCACCGCCACCGCCACCGCCGCCCCCGCCCCCGCCCTCATCTCGCCTGACCACCGCCGCCACCGCCCTCTCTCTCTCTGCTACAACACTCTCTTCCTCCACCTCTCTCCGCGCATTCGCCTGAAACGTGGCGGTGGCGAAACGTCTCCACTCTTACTTTTCCTCGCCTCTCGCCTCTTCTAGTACCTAACCCTAATTTTCCCTTATGCCTTCTTTCTCTCTTTCTCTCTCTTCCTCCCCCCATTATGTACATAATATGGATTAGGTGTGTGTATGTGTTTGATTTATGTGTCTGTGTTTGGCAGTGGCGGATGGCAGCGATGAATGAGGTGTCAGCAGGGGGAGCTAACCCTAGTCGTGGCCCAGACGGGCGGCTGTGTGTGTGTTTGATTTACTGCTTGTGTGTTTGTGTTTAATTTCAGTGTGTGGGCGGCGGCGAGTGGAGATGGGAAACAATGATGGGGGCCGATCGGGTGGAGGCGGGCAGTGGGTGGGGTGGGTAAATTTAATCAAAATATGATTAATACATAATTAATTAATTAATATTACTGACAATTAATTAATTAATACAAGTTTGATTCTCGTTCTATTATTTAATTGAGTTTTTATAAATTTAATTATTAATTTTTAAGTTTTAATAAAAATAAGATAAATATATTGTAAGGCAAAAATATCTTTTTATAATTTAACCTACCAAATAATTTAGCGTACCAAACACTACACTATTTTTATCTTTCTTTTAATCTTACCTATCAAATAATAACATAAAAATTAATATTAATTTTAACTAACACTTTATATTTCAGACCAATACTAATTTAAATATGGTTTGAATCTAGATTTTAATCTAATACGACTACCAAACGAGCCCATAGAATATATGTAATATGTAAAATAAAATAATCTGAAATCCAGCCAAAACTATTAATTAAGCTTGCAGCAAATATCCAGGAGAAAAAGAAAAAGGGTAAAAGATAATAATTGAGAGAAAGAAAGAGAGAGAATTTTTTTTTGTAAAATACATTAGACAAGAAAACTAGTCTCTGGTTTCTGCTCGTTTCTCCATTTTTTTCTAATTCCTCCAAACCACCCCACCCACCACTGATCTCCGCCGGGCCCCGCCGCCCGCCGCCCTCCGCCGGGGGAAATCCGTGACTCCTCTCTTAAACAAAAAGGCAAGTCTTTTTTCCCAACGCAGGAAGGTTTCAACTGGAATTTATCTATTTGAATGAGTTTTTGCGCTTAAAGCTCGACTTTTGGGCGTTTTCTTGCAATTATGTGTTATATTGTTTCTGGGTTTTTTTTGTGGGGGCTTGATCGGATTATTCTGGGTATGGATTGGGTTGAATTCATTTTGAATTTTTAATTGCGGGTTTATTTCATCGTCTAGTTATGTGTAGAAGTTCAAAGTCAATTGCCTTTTGGGGTTTTCAGAATGGTTTACTAGCTTCTGTTTTTCAGTGATCCAGTTGAGATTTTTACCCCTGGGGACTGGAAATAGGAACGATCAATTTTGTAATCAGCTAGGAAAAAAACGCTACCTTTTTTGCTGCAGTGGAATCAGCTCCTACGCTGGTTTCCCCTTGCTGTCTGTAGTCAACAGGGTTCAGTGTATTTTCTTTTGATTTCTCAAAAAAGTGTTTGAAAAAGTCAGAATTTGCAATTGCTCTATGAGGTTATAGTGTTGATTGAATCGTGTAGCTGGACTTTGATTTTGGTGCAGCCAGAATTTGCAATTTCTCTATGAGGTTATAGTGTTGATGCAATGGAGTAGCTGGACAGTGATTTTGGTGAACCCAAAATTTGCAATTGCTCTACGAGGTCATAGTGGTTTTGCAATTGCTCTATAAGGTTATAGTGCTGATTAAACTGTGTAGCTGAGGGTGATTTTGGTGCATCTGGGGACATGTTTGTCTGAGCTTATGCACATATATACGTGTAGTTATGTTACATGTGTTGCTACTTGTATCTATTTGTGTACTTACAAGTACAAGAAGAGCTCGAGCTGTCTTAGTGTGTTGCAAAAGTGGGGATTTGAGCAATTGATTTTATTCTTTGGCTGTTCTTCTTTCGCATGTCTACCTAGTTGTGACCTTGTTTTACCTCGATTGGAGCTCAGGTTCTTGAGTTGCTGTATACAAGTGAGACTTTTAATCAGATTTGGGTGTTTTTGGAGGAATCTTTGCTCAATGATCAATTATTTGCTGGGGCTATTTCTTGTTAATATCATTTTTCCTAAATTATCATCAAATTTCAGACTGAATTCCTCCGACTCAAGTGGTGTTATTTTTTGCACCTATTATTGGATTGTTCGCAATTCTATCAGAAGCTTTTTCCTTAAAGACTTCCATTTCTGAAGTTTTAATAACTTATCATTTTCAAGGTTAAAATATTTACGTTGTTTTGTGTTGTGGTTGCTAATGTGTTGCATATACAAAACAATTACTCAAATAAAGTGTAATGACTAGGTATTTAGCTATGCTAGAATGATCAAGAATTGTTTATCCACTGTCACTAACAATTTTTTGATTTGGAATTATTGAATTAAGATGGGATTCTTTTAAAAATTTCATTTTATTTGGTTGATAATGAAAAATTTCTGCCGAATAATGCAGGCTGAGTTACAGTCAATCCCTAATTGACCCTGGATTATATGCTATTTGAACCATGGAGCTTCTGTATTTGTAGATGTCCCTTTTCTTTTATTGTCCATCACTTTGTGCTTGAGAGTCGATATGCAGAAGAGTGGGAGTCTGTCCAAGCATAGTTCTTTGCGACTGACAGCTCAGCAGTCACTTCGGCGTCTCGGTCTTTGTTCTCAAGTTTCAACGGCACAACAAACATCACCTGTTGTCTTTCCAGAAAAACGTAGTAGTAGAGGGAAGGCTGCGAAATGTGGTGAACTCAGTGTCAACAACGATGATCCAAATAGGGCTAAGAGGACAGAACACAGGATTGATGTTGTAGATGAGCAATCTGATTTGCTTGGATATGAAGTGTTCACTGGAAAACTTTCCCTGGACAAGACGAAATCCGGTAAGGATTCCGAGGTACAAACTTCCGAGAATTCTAACTCGGATGCAGTTGATGCTAAACTGACAAGCAAGGCATTGATTTGGGGTTCTAAGATGTTGCATCTGGATGATGTGATTTCGGTAATTCCTTTTGTCCTTTGCTAACTCTTTCTTGATTTAATTTAAATTTAATTTCTTGGTCCTGATTTCTTCTTACATTTGGCAGTTATCCTACTGTGTTGGGCTCAGACATTTTACTGTGCATGCATATCCATTTAGAAAGGGTTCATGCCTTCTAATGAAAAGGGGGAGAAGTCGGAAGGACTTTCGTTTTTTTGCTTCCACCCCTGAGGATGCAATCCAGTGGGTCAATGCCTTTGCAGATCAGAAGTGCTATGTGAATTGTCTGCCTCACCCTATGGCTTCTAAGAAGCAGCGTTCGGATTCAATTTTCAATGAGTTTCCTCCTGAGTCATATATAAGAAGTAAAAGTCCACCCAAAATGCTCGTCATTTTAAACCCTCGTTCTGGTCGTGGCCGTTCAAGCAAAGTTTTCAATGGACTGGTAGAACCTATATTTAAAGTAAGTTTGTTTATGGTGCTTTCTGCTTCTTCTTCTTCTTCTTTTTTTGTTGTACTTTGAACATAGCTTTTGGTAGGGTACGAAATGAGCCAAGTTACTAGGAGCAATTTGTGTCTCGATTCAATAAAAGCTTGCTTGAGATCGTCCAGTGAGACTTGATCAAACAAACTAACCAAGCACTAGCTTGGGAATATTTGGCTTGTTGGCACGTGAATTTCGTATACTCATTGGATACTTAAGATATAGTAATTTGTATACTTGCACCTACGATAGGTATAATTGAATATACTTATTAGAAGAAAATTCTTTACAATATGTAAGCTCGTGAGGCTTGAATACACTGTAAATTCTTTAGGGTCGAGTAAGCTCATGAGGCTTGAATACTTTGTAAATTAAGCGTGGAGTTCAACTTGATAATAAAGGAACCAAATCAATCTTTGGGATATTCGGCTTGGCTCTGCTCAACTACACCCCAGTTTTAGGTCATAGACTCATAAAGATAGATGCTAAAGGTGCATCTAGCAGCAGGTCACTGAGTTGTACAACAGGATACGATTAGCTTGTGGCACATTTTTCAAACAACACTTATAGACAAGGCTCACACACCTAAATAATATAAATTCAACTTATGGAACTTTTCTTCTCCCCTACTTTCCTGTTTAGTTTCTTAACTTTCCTCTTTTTCATGCTTCATACATGGAGATCTACTTTCCTGCTAATCTTGAGAAGTTTCTTTAATATGATGATAGGTTCTTCATGGAAAAGAAATAGATAGCATTTTTGGAAGATTAATTGAGCCAAATTATCTGAACATAAGGAAGTTTTCTTTTTCAAATTTGAAGAAATTATTTGTAAAATTGGCTATCTGGCTGACCTTTTTATGGTGCAAATTTAGTGCAATAACTCCTTTCTTAACCAGCCACATGGTGGTGGTTTGCTGTATTGGGCCATGAAATTAGCATAAATAGATAATGAAGGTACTTGCCTGGGAAGTTATCAGGCACCCATGTAGTAGTCTATGCAGGGTACTCAGGCGTGCATCCTGCTGAATGGGTTTGAATACCTCCATGCTCAAGTTGCGTTTCATACCTCTGGCATTTTAAGCCAACTGGATTAGAGGTTCCAGGGGACACTGTTTTAAAAAGCTGCTTGGAGATGAGTTTTACAGTTAAATATGTTATGTCTGGTCGACTGCTGATCACATTCTGGATTTGTATGCTGTAATTGTTAAGGTCCCTATGTCTCCCAGATGACTGGCCAGACTAAATTGGTTTTGTACTTCATTAGTACACTTTGCTCTTAGCTACCTGGCCAGCTGCCATATCTTTGTTGTTGTCATATGATCTATAACTGTTTCTTCTGATGGTCTAAATTGCAGCTTGCGGGATTTGAGTTAGAGGTTGTCAAAACAACATCTGCAGGTCATGCTAGAAAGCTCGCAGCGAGTGTTGATTTCACTACATGTCCTGATGGTACATCTTGCTTTTGTATTCTATAATTAAGTACTGGAATTTTACTCATCCTGACTATTGTCTACTTGACCTTTACTCCTTGCAGGTATTATATGCGTAGGAGGAGACGGAATCATAAATGAGGTTTACACAGTTGCTTTCTTCTCGTCCATTGTATTCCTCGGACAAGGATAACAACCTTATGAAGCGATCATATTGTATCATATCTTCAACGTGTTTTTAATTGGATGTTGTTCGGATTTTGGATTGATTTACTGGTGCACTGATGAAACGAATGCTTGCTTCCCTGATGTAAAATTGTAAATACAAAAAAAAAAAGTTCTAAGAAGAATATTTCAAGTTCGTACTCAAGTTGGAACATGCAGTTTTCTAGACATGTCGGGTGGTATTTGAAAAAGATACTTTCCAGAACAGCCATAATTCGGTCATGTATTAATGGTTGCTAAATGTGTGGTTTTCATGCATTTCTGTTGGTTTTTTTCAGCACTTATGAATTTTTCTGTTACATTTTTCTTTTACTTTTTACAAATTCATTAGCTTTGCATTTGACCATTCGTTTACTCATATGGTTTAAGAGATCTTAGATCATGTGGTCCCATGTGGTTATTGATTAATTATCCTTTCATACATGTTCTGGAGTTTGGATAATATATATTTGTTTTGTATGCTTTTTTTAAGTATCGTTAATTATTGACATCTCAATCGTGCAGGTTTTGAACGGATTACTTAGCAGAGAAAACCAGAAAGAAGCAATTTCAATCCCAATTGGAATCATACCTGCAGGTTCTGATAATTCTTTAGTCTGGACGGTTCTTGGAGTCAGAGATCCTATATATGCAGCAATAACAATTGTTAAGGTAGTTTTTTTTTTTTTTTAACTTCTTACATTATTTTGCTATTTCCCGAAGCAGGGATAGTATTCAATTCATTATTTGGAAGTGTTATTTCATGTATATGTAATACTTTCTGTTGATGTGAGGATCTAGGGAAGGGAGAAATTAAAAGCTACATTTAACTCAAAGGGTCAAATCTGTGTTCCAACTCCACTTATGAAAGTACATTATGTTGCATCAGTATGAGAAAGAATGTCTATCACATAGAAATATACTTCCCTTAAATCCCTTCTTTCTAGTCATCCATATTTGAATGACTGGAAATGACTTTTCCATTGTATTCTTAACAAGATCCTAATCGCTATTTTTATATGCAAAGCATTGAATGAATTTTAATGCTGAGTTATATTGTTATCTTTGTATTATTCTGTAGTCGGCCAGGTTCATATCTTGGAGTTTTTTCTGGTGCATTTCAGGGAGGTCTTACACCGACTGATGTTTTTGCTGTGGAGTGGATCCATACTGGAGCTATTCACTTTGGGATGACTGTTACATACTTTGGTTTCATTAGTGATGGTAATTAACAGTTTATGTTAATTCATCCCCATTTTAAGAATAGCCCGGATTTCTCAAACATGAATGATTTTATCCCTTCCTTTTCTATTTGGATCTTTATATGGAGCGTTTAACAATACTTATATCCATTCTTTGAAGCTTGTCTATGATTCAATTGGGTGTTTGATGTTCTCTTACCTACTTTACATCAGTTGAGTCTGATTGGTCTCTTATGTAGTTTTCACTGCTTGATCCTGGATTTGCAGAACTCTAATGGCAACTTTCTACAAAAACGCCCCCTTTGGATCCCAAATATGATATTCCGGTCAATTTCTTGAAATATATTGGTTTGTGCTTTATGATGTGGCAGATTTGCATAACAACAAATTTATGTCCCGATTCTTGCTTCTTTTTTGAGTTGTATTGAACAACTTATTCAGTCAGTTACCATGTTTTGCCTGTGGATAAGACTGGAATTCATTTACTGCTGGTCTTGTGATCATGATATGATGTGCATTATTCTTTGTTCACCGCTCCAAAAATTGACAGTAGTTTGAGATTGTCCTAGGTCAGCCTAATTGCTCTGTATCTGATGCTTAAGTGATTGGTATTAATGTAAGAGAATTGTGTTCGAACGAAAAATTGTATTTGACTCCTGTGGTTTTATTTTGGGAGTATGGTGATGAAGGAATAGACAAGTGAAAAAGAAGAAAGTTGAGGCGGTGGGGGTGGAGAGAGGCTGTTCTCTATCAGCTTCACATTGTCTCATGTTATGCCATTGCATTCCCCTTTTGGTTTCATTAGAATCTCTGCTGCTGAAGATAGGACTCCCTTTAAATTTATCAAGGTCTTCTTTGATTGTAAGATTTGGCTAAACTGTTCCTTATTCTGTACTTAGTTGAGGGAAGTTCACATGGATCCTCATATTTATGTCTAGTTACTCTCATTTGTCACATCACACGGTAAGCTTCGAAATAGTTCTTACCTTCAGCCATAGAACCTCAAGTTAAATCATTGTTCTGGAATTACAATTACTGTACTGACAAAAGGAGCATTTGCAGCCTTTCAGTAGCTTTCCTGTCTCGTCATATATGATTTAATTATAATGTTTTTACTTCTTATTCCTTCCACACAAAACTTGTGTAAATAGTGTTGTTTGTATCCCTCTCCTCCATTCCTTCGAAAGTTTTTGCTTTAGTGGTAGTCTTAGAAGCCTTGTTTTCTGTTTAAGTTTTTAAATAGAAATTCCAAAGTGCATGAAATATCCAAGTTGTTCCTCCCCTTGAGTAAAGTTGCTTAGCCTGATTATTTTGACACTACTCGTCTCTTGAATTGTTTTATTTCATGTCACTTTTTTGCTTTTATTTTTCTATATTTGTAATGGCTCGTAATATTTGTTTTGTCGGACTGACTTTCAATGATGTTAAAACACACATTTAGTTTCCTTTATCCCTGTACTTTACTCTATCCGCCTTATTTTTGAGCCCCATCTTTTCTGTATTTGCTGCAGTATTGGAGCTCTCTGAGAAATTCCAGAAGCGGTTCGGCCCTTTGCGCTATTTTGTTGCTGGTTTTCTCAAATTTTTCTGCTTGCCGAAGTACAATTATGAAGTGGAATATCTTCCGGCACGAACTGGCTCTGGAGATGGAAAAGCTTCGGATGGTCATGAAATCGTAGACATGTCAGAGCTCTACACTGATATTATGCGTAAATCAGGCAAGGAAGGTCTTCCTCGGGCCTCCAGCTTATCAAGTATAGATTCAATAATGACCCCAAGCCGAATGTCTGGAAACGATTTTGATACGACCTGCAGTAGCACTGAGCCATCAGACTACGTGCGAGCCATAGATCCAAAGTCGAAACGACTCTCAGCTGGTAGAAGCAACGTGACAGCTGAGCCAGAAGTCGTCCACCCTCAGCCGCCACATTCGGTCACTCCAAACTGGCCCAGGACGAGATCCAAGTCGAGGACGGATAAAGGCTGGGCTGGCACGATCACCATAAACGATCCCACTAGATGCTCCTGGGGCAATGCAACAACTTATGATAAAGAAGATATCTCTTCGACATTGTCGGACCCTGGTCCGATATGGGATGCTGAGCCTCGATGGGATTCCGAGCCTAACTGGGACGAACATCCTATCGAATTGCCAGGGCCGCCAGAAGGCAGTGAAGCTGTTGAGAAAAAGGAAATCACCCCTCAACCAGAAGAGAATTGGGTGGTTGCGAAAGGCCAATATCTCGGTGTCCTTGTATGCAATCATTCGTGTAAAACCGTCCAGAGTCTGAGTTCGCAGGTCGTGGCGCCCAAGGCAGAGCATGATGACAATAGCTTGGACCTTTTGCTGGTTCGTGGAAGTGGGCGATTCAAGCTGTTGAGATTCTTTTTGCGTCTGCAGATGGGTAGTCACCTTTCCTTGCCATACGTCGAATATATTAAGGTAAAGAAGCGTCTCCCTAGTTGCACAACCACTTATCCCCACATGATAGATGCAATGACTAAAAACTGCAAAAAGAACCGACTTTACATTATAAAAACAAGAAAGATAAAGAAGTAGATGTATCTGTTGCATCTAATTTACTCAGTTGAAAGATGTTAGGAGGGTTCTTAAAAGGGTTATTATTAAATTGTAGCCCGAATTTTGACCATATAGTGACTTTTTATTGATCCGAACTTAAAAAATATTACAAATATAGCATGTACTTATCTCCTTTGTTCACTTAACAGCCCAAGTCATAATTTCGGGCAACTTAAGAGAGTTTCCGTTGTTTTTAAAAGTCTCTGGGTTGTTTGTAGGCATATCATTGGTTTTGATGCTTGTTTCTTGAAGACACATCAGCTCAAGCTAGCTGGATATTTTGACAGGCTATATTTTATAATATTTTTTTAGCTCAGACTAAAAAGTCACATAGGATCAAAGTTCGGACTATAATTTAACAATAACCCTTTGATAAAACTAAATGTTGACTTGGAAAAAAATGGATAGTGAAACTTACTCGAATGAGTGCAACATGTACTGATTTGATACAATTGAATTGAACCTGGATTCTGCTATATGCAGGTGAAGTCCGTTAAAATTAAACCTGGGAAGCACACACACAATGGATGTGGCATCGATGGTGAGCTGTTCCCAGTAAACGGGCAGGTGATCTGTTCACTACTTCCCGAACAGTGCAGACTCATTGGCAATCCGTCGTCTTCTAGCCTTTGATCTGTATCTTCCAAAGGTACGAACACCTCTCCTGAAGAGTGGTGCAGAAGTGAAGAGGTGGAGGCGATACTTGAGAGACTTCGTTTTCCCTGGTGCCTGTTTTTTTTTTACTTGACAGAGTTTGAGGTCCTTGTAGATTTTTGTCGATGCTTCATTCTTTCTAAATTAACTCTCACTGTATCGCGTCATGTGTACCCTTGCCCAGTCGCCTGGAGACGTGCTTATACACGCGTAGCTAATATGTGCTATCGAATGTAGCCCTAAATCCTTTAATCTCATGTATTGTACATCAAATTGCTTCACATTCCAGAGTTGATCTTGTTTTGTAATTTTCTTTTAACTTTTTTTCTGAAATGCCTTATGTTGTATAGATGTGTTGAGGAACTGTGATGTTTGTATTATATTATATTGATATTTCCATTTTGATACCATTGAAGTGTGAAGTTTCCATTAAATTAGGCAGCAGTGGGCGTAGGTGCAATTTTGCGAACCACTTAAAAATACTGTGTGACCTTTGCTACTTTGTTTATTATTTTACTGAACTGTGAATAACTATTGTAGAATTTCAAAATTGTATAATTATTTATCTGAATTTGAACCAACCAATCAACCAACCAATCAGGTTGCATAAATTGGACACACAAACCGGCTTGCGTTTCACTAAAACGGACCAAGTATGTTTCAATAGCTGAAAACAAGTACAAACACTTAGTTCTCACTATTCCACGTGTGGCTGGTCTTGATAGTTAGTTACTCAACACGAAAAGATATTGACATCAAATATATTCTCTCCATACACCTGAATTTACTCGTATTGTGACCAACACATGAGTAACTTAGATCATACCAATCATTATTGCTCATACCAATCATTATTGTCATACATTAAGTCTCAGTCTAATATGCAAGTTAAAGTTTAGATAGGATACATTATTCTGGCCTAACAGTGATATTTGTCTGTTTGATAGTAGTGTTAGTTTTTATTTCGGCCCGTCGGGCCGAGTGCTTTTTTATCGCGGCCCGCCACACTTGTAGACAAAAAGGGCGTCGTCGCCACTGTTTGAACGAGAAACTGAATCGCACCATTTGGCTATGATAGTGTACTGTTACTCCAAGACTTCCGCTTCTGCTCTCTCCCATTCTTCACCCCCATTCACTTCTTCTTCTATGTTCATGCGACTCTCTCTCTCTATTGTGCGCCGTCTCTACTGTGCGAGCCAGAAAGTGAGGCAGTGGCGACAAGCGGTAGTGGTGGTGTCAGGCGGTAGTGGTTGTCGTCGCACCATGGCCGCCGTCATTCCTTGGCCGTCGGCTCTTCCGTTCATTTTGGGTTCGGTGGTTTGTGGCTGTGATGATCGGAAATATCCAGATCTGAGCCAATTTTTCTCATTCTTCTTTGTTCTTGTGCGGCGACGATGGCAGTTGCAGGGGCTAGGATGAAGGAGTGGGTTTGTGTCTGGTTCTATGAATTTGTGATGAATATTTGTTGTGAATTCCCTCTTCAATTTGTCGGTTGCTATGGTATGGCTATGATGATTCCAGATCTCGGCCTATTTGTCGATTTAGGTTCACCGTTTTTTTGGTGTGAGTTTGTGTTCGTTTTGGGGTTTCGATTTGTGGTATGGTACGAGGCTTTGATGATTTTGGCATCAAATCTGAGCCTCTTTTTGGGTTCGATTGGGAATCGGGTTCAGTTTTGGAGATTTGTTCGCCGTATGGTATGTTGCTTCGATTTTGTTCTTTTTTCGATTTGCCTTCTGTATGTTTTCAGGCGACCTCGACAAGTTTTCCGACGGCCTCTGCATGTTTCGATTTTGCTTCTGCATGTTTTCCCAGCCTCTGCATGTGTTTCTAACCTCTGTGTATTTTCCGACAGCCTTCTTCCAGTAGTACACAGTCCTCATGGCTAAAGTCCATTATGATGAACACACTTGATTATTTTTGTTAATCATTCCTTAATTAATTAATTGAAAACTTTCATTAACTAATCAGCCGAACTAGTTACTTTCATAAATAATTCGAAATCATTAATTAGTAGTTATTTAGTATGTTCGTAATTAATTACGATTAAGAAATTAGTACAATAAATTTTGGTTTAATTAATCATTAGTTTAATCAAATTATTCATTAGTTAAATATAAATAACCATTATACCATTAATTACTCATTTTTATAATTATACATTTTTTTAATATATAAATATATGTAATAAGGATATTTTTGTCATTTCACGTCATATATATGAATTAATCCAAAATACTATCTTATATATCGAACAACATTATAAAACTTTATATTGATTACTATCTTAAATTCGACCTGTATTTCTTATCTTGAGTTAACTATCTTGCACTATCTAAATCGGATTATCAAAAGTGCCCTAATCATCATTCGTAAATCTAGTGCATTAGAATGCGGATAGGGCCAAAGATATTTCTTTAATTCTGCACCATTTCCCTTTTCCCTCTTTTTTTCTCTATTATTCCGTTTCCATATTAGAGATTCTTTGGTTTAAATAATGAGACATAATTGATCAAATAAATTAACTTAATCAAATATTCGGTTCGCATGATTAGACTTGTGATAGATAATTCGGCGCGAACCCTAATCATCCAATTAGATGATTATTTTATCATACCAAAGTTAGTTTAATTATTTTAATCATCATCCAATCCATAATACAAATAATCTTACAAAACTCATTATTGATTTTGTTTGTTTCTTATTTTATGTATTCTTGAGTGATTATAAACAAAAAATCCTATTTTTTTTCTTTATTTTTGTAATCTAACTATAATCCTTCAATTTATTTTACACTATAATTAATTAATCCAGGACAAAATTAAATAATTCAAATAATTTAATTTTAATTTATATAATCAATTTTATTCTTATCTATTATACTCACCAAACCAAACTTCCACATTATATTTTGTTTGGGGACACCAAGGCCGAAATAAGATAAGGCCAATGTCACAATCATCTAGTTGAAATAGGATTAAACCAAAATCATGAAAATATTGAACATTAAAATAATAGTAAATCCAACTGGTGAATTTAGCTGAGAGCAAAAATAGTGCTCATCATAGTCAATAAAGTACTACAGACTTTAACTATATAAAAATCGACGCTTTATTATTTTTATCCTCGTTACGAGAATTTCTCCAATCTTATCCTACTAATAAAATATGAATCAACAGTTATTAAAAGTTTTGAGATATTTAAAATTTTCAATTCATCTAAATTAATAATAGATTGGTTTATACTATTTTTATTTATTTAAGCTAATTTTAAAAAGTAAATATTTCCAAAGTGATTTAAAAGACAAACATGGAAATTAATTATGTCTCAGTTTGTGCTTGAGAGACTGAGGCAAAGAGTCCCCAAGCGGACTTCCGAGCGATGCAGAGCTCAGTCTGTAAATAACAAGATTTAGGATTCAAACTTTACGCTTCCTTTTGTTGGCAATTTTGAATAAATATAGCAATAAATCCATATCTAATTATATGGCAATTCGTTGGGATTTATTCGAATTAAATAGTAAATATGAAATCTAAATTTCAAGTACATTAATTTAGTGTGTTTATTTATTGATTTATGCGAAGAGATGAATGAACAATTAATACCTGAAGAATGCTACTTGAAATATGAATATGCGTAATATGGAAAATTGTCGCACATTGGAGAAATAAAAAAATTGTTGCTGTACATAAAGCTACTTCTTGTATAGTGGGCTTTTATGGGAGATTACTAACAAACCTTTATTTATTAGTCATTTTATCGCTAGCTCACTTTCTACGAATCTCACCATTCGAGTCCTTTACTTATTTATTTTATTTTTATACTTTCCAATGTCAATTTTCCAACACTCCTTCCCCCGAACCAAAAAAAAGAATACGAGAGAGAGAAATGCAAACTTACTATTCATATTTGGAAATTGAAAAAACAATTTTTTTATTTTTTTATTTTAGGATTTGTCTTATGCAAATACATCAAATGTTTGATGCTTGAAACTTCACACTATGATATTCATGAGTTCTTCAAATTTGTTTTCAGCAATTCACAAAAATGAAATTAATACACATTGAGAAAATAATTCATTTTTTTCACTACATTGAAAAGCCAAACTTTGTTAAATACAGAATGTAAACGTGTAGTTGTTAGTTATTTTTTTGTGCTTTCACGCTTTTTTCAAGCTTTTAAGTATAAATTATACTCCATCCATCCCGCTATTAGCGACATATACAAATTGGGCACGTAAAATAAAAAATTGTATTTCGTGCGTAAAGTGTAAGGGTCCGTTAAAGTTACTAACTTTTTATGCGTACAAAGTTTCATTTTTGTACTAAGCCTTTTATAATAGAGCAGTCCAATAAAATATATAGGCCACTTATAGCGGGATGAAAACAGTAATTTTCTTCGTATTTTTTCAAAATAAAATAACATGTTTGGATTGTGATTGGCCCAAATGGCACAATATGTAATAGTTAGATATCAAGTTGTCATACCTATTAACACGTAACTTGTTTACTTGATCAATGATGCATTTTTTTCACGAGGAAGTAGAAATTTAATTAACTTATACTATCAAATAGAGATTATAATGTTCTCCGATCCATGCATGAGAACTAAGACAATGCACACAATGCGCTAAAGAAATCAACTGCTTTAGCGGACCTATAAGCATGAAACCTTATGCTTACAATGGGGTGAGTATTCAGATTTAAGTTCGGATTTTTGTTTAATCTAAATCGATTCGAAAATTCAAATTTTCAAAGAACTAAAATTCGATGACGAATCGAAATATCTGAAAATCCAAATTATTATAGTTATATTCGAACCAAACTGAATTATCATAAATATTTGAAAATTTTAAAAATTTCCAAGAATTTGAAAATTCGAGATCATTATAAATATAGTATTAAACAAAAAAATATTTAAAAATAATATTAAAACAAAATATTATAAAAATGATATATTGTATATATAATTCAAATTTTCGGTTTAAAGAAAATCAATTCGAAGGAAATCAAACCGAAAATCCAAATTTTATAGGGAAAAAATTCCAATTTGATCTGAATATCCAAAAATTTTGATATAAATTTAATATGTTGATTTGGTTCGATTCAATTATTTTGTTCATTCCTAATCTTATACACATCTTCCGACAGCATATCACCTTTTCTTCATTTGGATTCGCAAATACTCTCGCCACCAAAAAAGATGAAGAAATGCTGGGTATATATGTCTCTAGGACCGAATTAAAAAATAAATTATTTCAAAATTACCATTTTTGCTTTTTTAGGACAACTAGAATGTATAGACCAAAGTAAAATATCGTGGCATAGTGAAAAAGGTTTTACCTAATGAAGAGCTGTAGAATGTCTTGTATGAGAGAGAGAGAGCGAGAGAGAGAGAGGTGTCAACACAACACAAGGGGAAAAAAACCTCATTGTCTACGAAAACGACGGCAAAACCCCTCTCTCAAGTTTTCTCATTTCTCTGCTGGAGCTCACCTTCCCAATTTCCCCCCTTTCTCTCTCTAAAACCCTTTCTTTTCCATGGATCTACGCTTCCCTCTCTAAAACCCAGCGTTACTCGCCGGATTTTCATCTCAATTTAGCTACTTGCTGCTGCGATTCTACCGGCGAGTACAAAAATCAGAGACAACAGCATTGACTAGGCGGAAAATAAAATTTAAAAAAAAATTAATTTATGAGGGTGCCGTGTTGTTCAGTTTGCCAGAACAAGTACAACGAGGAGGACCGGTGCCCTCTCCTCCTCCAATGCGGCCATGGCTTCTGCCGCGAGTGCCTCTCGAAGATGTTCTCCGCCTCGCCAGATTCGTCCCTCTCCTGCCCCCGCTGCCGCCACGTCTCCACCGTGGGGAACTCCGTCTCCGCCCTAAAGAAGAATTACGCGGTCCTCTCCTTGATCCAGGGCGGAGAGGACGACGACGATGATGAGGACGACGACGACGATGAGGGTAACGAGCCAGGGAACGGTAATAGGGCTTTTATTAATAACAATTGCTGTGGAAATAGTAGTGTTGTAAATAGTAGTAGTGGTGGTGGTGGTTGTGTTTATAGCAACGGGGGTAGAAGGGTTGGGGAGGGTTCTAGAGGAGGGAGGATTGATTTGGGGGTGCACAAGGAAGTGAAATTGGTTAGGAAGATTGGGGAAGGGAGTAGCCGGAGGGCGGGGGTTGAGATGTGGGCCGCGGTTGCGTCGGGTAGGGGATGTAAGCATAAGGTGGCGGTGAAGAAGGTGGTTAGTGGGGAGGATACGGATGTGGTGTGGATGCAGGGGCAGCTTGAGGAGCTGAGGAGGAAATCGATGTGGTGTAGGAATGTTTGCACTTTCCATGGAGCTACTAGGATGGAGAGTAGCCTTTGTTTGGTGATGGATAGGTGTCATGGGTCTGTGCAGACTGCAATGCAGCGGAATGAAGGGCGCCTCACGCTCGAGCAGATACTCAGGTTCCCCCTTTTGCCATTGTTGTTTTAATGAATAAAGCAGCACAGGAAATTTGGTCCACCTAGTTCTCGAATCTCGATTTCTTGTTATGGTTTGAGATCATATAATACTGAACGTGGTGTAAGTAATTAAGTTGTAGGTTTAGCTATTGGTCATCTATTTTAAGCGTGGATGAGGTAACAAGGTTTTAAAGCTCGACGTCTCCTATATTAGAATAGTGCATCTCTGTAGTTGCTATCATAGGTATCAGTGCATCTCGTCAATTTTGAATTTTGATGCATTAGAATTAGATACTTGTTAAGTCTCATTGTGCCAGGATAAACCCTTTGCCGGTGAAATGGACATCTCTCCAGAATTGAAGTTTGAGGTCTAATACTGGTCCATTTGATCTTTCTCTAGTGTCTTGTTTATGTTCAGTGATTGTATTACAAATTTGCACTTTCTGTAATATGTATCAAGTATCAACAACCTGTTGAGAGTTGCTATCTCATTTTGCTAGATGGCCGAAGTGGAGGTTCAGAAACCTCATAAGACTTTTTAGTCCCCTTTTCATATAAAACGAAAAGTAATAATTTGTGTTAAGGAGACCCCGGATCTTGATTGCTCACGTCACTATGATATGTAACTTCTTTGCTAATCTAACTAGGTTACCATCTGTAACGTTTCTTGGGTTTGCTGATGAGTAGTAAAATTCTTCAGTAATTTGCTAAATTGGTAGGGATTTTCTTCCCAAGTAGTGTTTGGCAATATAATTAATGCCTTTGTCATTCTCAGCTTAATTACCATAGTTTTAGTGGCAAATGATATTTCTGTGGTTTCATTTCTAAAGCATTAGACTAAATGCGAAAGTAGGGAACTTTCTTTTACAAACCAACCTACAGTTTTTGTGGACGAGACAGTGCATTAATTGCTTTCAGGTCTTTCGTTCTTTGCACTCTATGTTATACACCTTTACAACAAATTAAATTCCGCCTCTTTAATTTATCCACTTGAAAGATATATTTAGATCTCTCATAATTTAACATCTTTTCCCTTTTCCCAACACGTTTCGGTCAACTTGATAGTCTATGAGGCAATATATTTGTATGTGTGTTTGCAACGTCTACTCTTTTGCACATGTGTGCGAAGATGGACAAAGTGATGGTAGGGTGGTGGAGTTATTTCATCGAATATCTTGTGAATATACTGATTTTTCTCACATGATTGTCAAAGCAGCTGGTTTAAGATACATACACGGTGAGAATCTCTTGATAGGAAAATTATTATAAGGAGCATTATGTTGTGGATGAAGGCTAGAGTGTTAAAATGTCACACATAATTTAGGGAAGAGAAGATGCATCTTGTAGGTAAATAGGTTTAAGTGTTGAGTGTTGCTCTCAGAGGAGTGAAAATGGGGGCAACATTAGAACCAAGCGCAGCTTTGTTTTGATCTCCTGGACCTAACTAACTCTCTCTTGGTCTTTCTTTTTCTTTATAGCTACTTCTATATACATACCTGTGAAAGATGAATGCTTGTTTGAGATAGAGGATTCGTACCTCTGTATACTTTCAGACTGATTTCTAAAGCAAATCATGTTTAACGTAATTTTGATGAGGTTGTTGCAACTGCTTAGAGACTTATGAGATAAAACTTATTTGCCGCAAACAGTGTTGATAGAGATTTTTGTCTGAAAAAATCTGCCAAAGCTGAGTATCCTTGGGACACCTCGACTGAAATTGTAGTTTGGGTAAAGTGATATTTCAATATTTTTCTAAGGATCTTAATACCAGTAACATCAGACGTCAAGTCTATTGGTCAACTTTGCTGAAATGTGTAGTTTCTTGTTGTAAAAAGCTAATGCTGAATTATGTTTATCTTTGATGTGCTGCTCATTTTAATTTTCTTATGCAACCTTTAATAGATGAACATTTAATGGAAATGACTGCTACGAAAACCTTTAGATGTAGTATGCTGGGTTATATATGCTCCAACAGGTTATGCAAGTTCAGTGGTACTGACATCAATTGTCATCATTCTGAAGGATGTTGGTTGAGAAACTGAGTGAATGATAGATTATTCAAGAGGTGTATGTATTCTGGTGTTCTTGTAAGCTCCAAATAATTATCTCCAAATTTCTTAGCCTTTGAAGGAACATTTCAATTAGAGCACATGGATTGTCATAGTATTTTCTGTTCAAAGGAAATTGCACTCCTCTGGCCGCAAAAATGTCTGTGCTGTTTTATAACATAACAATTTCTGCTTAAGTCAACCGGATAATTCTGATGCAATTGTATTTGCTATTAAGTGCTTATGCTGCACAGTACCAAAGGGAGCTTAATGACTAATTTATAATTTTTTTTAGAACATGTTATTAAGAATTATAGTAGCTTTTAATTTACCCATAACTCTTTTTGGGCATAGATATGGAGCAGATATCACCCGGGGAGTTGCTGAACTTCATGCTGCAGGTGTTGTTTGTATGAATATTAAACCATCCAACCTTCTCCTGGATGAGAATGGTCATGCCTTGGTCTCTGATTATGGGCTCCCAGCCATCTTAAAAAAGCCTGATTGCAGAAAATCCGGAAAAGAATGCGAGTCCTCAAAAATTCATTCATGCATGGATTGCACAATGTTGAGCCCAAACTATACTGCCCCTGAAGCATGGGAACCTGTGAAGAAGTCGCTGCATCTTTTCTGGGACGACGCTATTGGCATATCACCTGAATCTGATGCATGGAGCTTTGGTTGCACATTGGTAGAAATGTGCACGGGTACTATCCCGTATGTTGAATTATTCTAATACATCCCCCGGATACCCTGTTAATTTGTGCCTCCTTTTAAATTTTGAGAATGAATTGGAAAAACAAGTAGGTTTCTTCTATACAGGTGGGCTGGTCTAAGTGCTGAAGAAATCTATCAATCTGTTGTCAAGGCCAAACGACAGCCTCCTCAATATAGTGTAGTTGGTGTTGGAATACCGAGGGAATTGTGGAAGATGGTTGGTGACTGCCTGCAGTTCAAGGCTGCAAAAAGGCCAACTTTTCATTCAATGTTGGCAATATTTCTTCGACATTTGCAAGGGATCCCTAGGAGTCCACCGGCAAGCCCAGACAAGTAAGAAACTAGATCAAATTTTGGAGGTCATATTGCATGATATTTTTGCGCAAATAAGTACGAAAAAGTAATTTTTTTTTGCTACAGATATCCTTGTAGTATCACGTCCCTCAGTATCTTTTGGTATTTATTTTATACATAACCCTGTATTTAGTACTTCATTAAATGTTTGATAAGTTTGATGTCCAAATTTACTCATGTTATGACCAGTGACTTGCCTATTAAACCTGTGGTAAATGGGATTCCTCCCTCCACATCAGCTGAGGTGGAGGTTCAGCTAGCAAATCCCAACCTTCTACATCGACTTGTCTCTGAAGGCAATTTCACTGGAGTGAGGTGAGGCCTATTTCCATTAGACATGATTGTAACAGCAGATACAGTATCTTCTTTAAAATACATATTCATTACTTATTCCATGCAGAGAGTTGCTTGCAAAGACTGCTGCCGCACATGATCGCAATATTCTACATTCACTTCTAGAAGCACAAAATGCGGATGGCCAAACCGCTCTCCATCTGGCTTGTAGGCGGGGCAGCGTTGAACTGGTTGAAGCTATTTTGCAGTACGACGAGGCTAATGTTGATGTCCTCGACAAAGATGGTGATCCACCTCTTGTTTTTGCTCTGGCAGCCGGGTCACCTGAATGTGTCCGAGCACTCATTAAACGCGATGCAAATGTGAGGTCCAGGTTGAGGGAGGGCCTTGGTCCATCAGTTGCTCATGTTTGTGCCTACCATGGCCAACCAGATTGCATGCGAGTATGTCTCTCGACATTTCTTAAATGTATTTTCGTGGACTAAATTTGGAGATGTAGAAATGCGAAGCAGGATATCTAATTGAACTACATAAAACATAACTCATTTTCTATCAAAATTTCATGCAACATTATTTTGTTTCTTAATCTTACTAATTTTTGCTTTGATTTGTCCGATATTTATTATTTCTTACTCTTGATTGCCAACAGGAGTTATTATCAGCGGGTGCTGATCCAAATGCTGTTGATGATGAAGGTGAATCTGTACTTCACAGAGCTGTTGCGAAGAAATACACTGACTGTGCTATTGTTATATTGGAAAATGGAGGATGTAGATCTATGAGTATCTTGAACTCAAAACATCTGACGTAAGTGTGATTTCATCCTCAAGTAACATAGATACGATTTTTTGGCCAGTCATATGATACTAGGGTAGAGAAAAGCAAGTTAAGAGAAATGTTTTTCCTTGAAAAGACAACAGGATAAGTAGAGTCCACTTTCCATTGGACTTTATGAGGACTTTAATGAAGGAAAATCATGACATACATTATATTTTTACCCCAGTAACATTAGGTAATGCATTTGTCTTAGATTTTTAAAGAATTGAAATAGGTTTGTGATTGAATGCTTATTAAATACATAAAATTTAATGTGGAAACATATTGTGCTGTGGCATTTCTATACTGTTACAAGTGGGCTGTGGAGCAATAGATAAACTTTGAAAATGCACCATATGACAGAGGTGATATAGGTCCAGCAGGCTATTCATTCATTTAATTTGTTCCCGTGTTGTTACAAGTAAGCCTGCAATAGCATGACCTGTTGTGGAATGCCTTTGAAAGTTATGTGTCTAGTTTGGTAGTCACTTTAATTAGTTTGGATCGAATCTCTTGTCCAATGGTTGTAATTATCTTTGATTGTTTCTGAAAAAAATGATCTAGATTGAGTGGCTGATCTAATCGACATGTCATGTTTGACCTTCAGAAGTACTTTTGTGTTTGACATTCTAATGGCTACAAAAATGGTACCTAATATAGGGTTCATAAGACTCGAAGCATCTTTGTCTCTTTTATTTTTTATGGTAGTCTTCCCATGCACTGGTCCATGCTATAAGGGCATCTTATTTGACAGGCCACTGCACTTGTCTGTAATGACCTGGAATGTAGCTGTTGTCAAAAGATGGG
>JAYDZE010252070.1:0-19775 GCA_034509125.1 Monilaria moniliformis
GCTTCCCGCATCAACCTCAGACTTCAAATTCCTCATCACAGCAAGCACACTCATTGTCTGCAGTGTGGTGCAGATAACAAACAAGTTATACCGACCCGATTCAAAAGGTTTGGGTGGCTAGTTGGTTTTAAGAATTGTTTCTCTTATACTACATATAATGCAAAAATGTTTTACCTTTCCAGTTCCAGGGACACCATGAACATACAGGCATCTTCCCAGGCATTGCTCATCACATATAGCACCTTTGACAAATGTGGTTATCTCATCCATTTCCCTGCATAAAGTATGTATGATTATATGAAAAGTACTGCATTAATCAATGCTCAAATACCTTCGTAATACATACCTATCCCGACAAGGTAGAGACTTGGGCAGTTTTGCAAGCAGAAGCGTAGATTTAGCCTTTTCCAAATCAGTCTGGTTACGACTTCTTAAATGTTCTGGTATTTTCTTTGCCCCAATCTTTTGCAGCCCAAAAATTTGTCCCTTGTGCGAGTTCTGTATAAGGAAACCGAATCCAATGGCTGGTTATGTAATAAACAAACATGGAGATACATGAGACAGCAAAGTTGAAGTTAGCATTACCGCTGCTACAGGGTGGAGTAAAGATGCTCGAGACAGTCTCTTTTTCTTTTCATCCTCGTACACTGCATCTTCTTCTGAGTCAGAGTCAAACTCATCACAAGAATTCCAATCATCATCATCATCAACAACTCTCTCACCATCCTGCAAATAAATAAGGCATAAATTCTAAGAGAATACAGAATCCACTTAGATAGAATCCACCCCAAACTTACATCTTCATCATTGTCAATTTCTGCAATGCGCTTGAAGTTATGCCACTGCATGTCATATTCATATTCACAGAGAAACACATCATCTCCATCACTGCCAGCATTAGCAAACTCCTTTGGGCTCATAACAAAACAATGCCTAATGATTGACTCCATCTAAGAAAAACAAATACTCTATTAGAATTTAGAAGAGTTAAATGGGGAATTATCCCACAGGAAAACATAGATCTTTGTGTTTCTGGATATTCCCATTTCAAGAAAACGAGTTCACCACTTAATAGCAATAACACATACAGTTCATCAAAACTAACTCTCTTTTAAGAGGAGAAAACCACTCTTATGAACTAAATAACTCAAGGATCATATATTAGAGTTGAATAAAGACGAGGAACATATATCGATCATTGCAACTTAATAGAATTACAAGCAACCCAATCTTATTAAACAGAAGAGAGGAGAAAATTCACCTCAACATCAGCAAAATCATTGGTCCTATAGAGCTCCCTCCTCAAATTATGAGGTTGTCTCCCCACAGCAGTCTCCTCCGGAATAATGTACCACCGAGCTCGAAACCGATAAGTACCATCAACTTCCTTCCATAAACTTCAGAGATCCAAACGAAATCACAAAACAGAAGTGAAAATTTGGCAGAAAAAATAACAATTCCCAAATTTTTGACAGAACAAACCTCTCTATACGGGCAGCCCATAAATCACTTGAAAGCAGCTTCTCTCTGGCAGTCCTGGCCCTCTTCTTCCCCGCCGGTGGCTCAGGAAATTCCATCATTTCTCCATTTTTATTCGCCTCGCAAAAACTACAAATCCAATCCCCTTCGGGAACTGCCTTAAGTGGGGGTTTCAGGCACTTCAAATGAAACCCATTCAAGCAATCATCACACTCGATCATAACCCGCCTCCCAGCCGGGTTAAAGCACACTCTGCATTCCTCCACCTCCGGATCTTCATCGTCCGAGCTAGCGTCTGACCTCCTCTTCACGTATACGTCGTGGCCTGCTGAAAACTCGCCGCCGTCATACACCACTTTCTTGTAATACACCTTCTTCTTGACTTTGTTATCAGCAGCACGTCTACATTTGCCACTCCTTGAATCCTTTATTTTCCCTGCCGATTTTTCTTGAAATTTCCTCTTCCTCCGAGATTCAATGAGCTTCGGAGATGCAGGATTAATTGAGATCGTGGTCACTAAATTTGAGGGCGGATTCTCGCAAATTTTCCTAGTTTTGGGAGCGGATTGGGGAGTATCCCAGCTGGATAATACGGGGTGATGCTCCGGTGTGTCGACGCTGAGCCGGTGAGATCGTCGGATATTGATGGCAGTGGGTGTTGCGGATTGTGGGGTTTGGGGTGCAATGTAGTGGTCTGAAGAGATTGGCTGCTTCGCTCTGGGGGTTCCTTTGGAGGGAGTCTTAGATTTCTTCATTTGCTGAGTCTCGGCGATCAGCGCGGCTTTCGACTACGGTGGGGACTGCGGCGGTTTTCCTTTGCACGGTGAGGGAGAGAAGACGGTGGAGAGAGAGGGGGCGGTACTCTAAATTGGGGGAGAAACTGGCGGGAAACCGCCTCCCATCACATTTAAGCGCTTTTCTTTTCTTTTCCGCATTTATTTATTACCATTTATTATTCTTCAATTTCATATATTTATTTTAATTATGATATTTGTAAATAACAAAAATTACTTACCAAAAATTTCAAATTTACTTAATTAAACTTCCTAAAATTTCATTAATAAAAAAAATCACCTAAATTACTTAAAAACGAAAATTACCTAACTTACTATAAAATGAAATTACTTAATAAAAAACTACAAAATAAAGTACTTTATTCCTTACTTCTTTTCAAGTACTTCAATCAAGGCGGTATGATGTCGCAGTGTGCTTTCGTTAATCGTCGAGGTGTCTTTGTATATCGCCTTTGTTTATTGCTTGATCAACATCGCCTTAGCCATCGAATCCACGGACATGTCTTTATCATTGTCTTCGCCTTTCGACTTCCTCTTTCTCGCTTTTTGACCCATAGGATGAGTCTTCTACATCAGCGGTTGTGTGCCAAAACTCTCTTCCATCATCGCATTCAAATCGAATGCATCGACATTCCCGCTGATAAAGTATTGGCCGGTGGTATAAAGCTTAGTTCTTACACTTGAAGTGTGCTAATAATTATCATCATCAATTATGATGGATTTAAATTGTGTGGAGCAACAACGAAAGTACACTTTGGTTAATTTGGGCCGAAGCTGGAATGACATAGAATTTGATGGAGAATTTGATGGGCCATTAATAGCACAATTGTCAAGCCCAGTAAATTGCTTCGGTCCAAAACCTACTACAATTAGTTGCTTTTGTGAAAGCCACAAGTACAACATTGTAATTGGGATTCTCTTTTATCTGTGCCGAGAAAAATTATGTTTTCCAAATAGCAAAATATATATCTCTCGTATAGTTTAATAGTAAAGTGCTAGCGATAATTCGATTCGGATGTTAATTCAATTCGAAATCCATGAGTGTCATACTGAATAAATCAAAAATCCGATAAATTTAAGGCTGAAAATTTATAACTCAAAAAAAAAATCTTAACCGAATGATCCTGGATAGTTCACAACCAGATAGAGTTGGCATAAAAATAGCCTGAACCACATAGTTTGGCACGAAAATGAGTGAGTTCTTATTATTTAGTTTTCAAATTGCATTATTTTATAGTTCTCAGACTTCTGAAAGTTAGTATAATAAGATTTTTTTTTCAAATGTATATGAAAATTTATTTTGATTCAGTATTCGAAAGTTATACTCATAATCTCATTTTTTTTATATATTGTTCTAATGCTTATATAAATGTTTAGATACAAAAATTTTAAAACGGTAATCATTAAGGAAAAATGTATATTCTTATCTGTCTAAGAGTTACATATTATTTTTGAATTGAAAGGACACTCATTTATGGGTGAATTCATTTGTTACAAATATAGAGTGATCGAAAGAAATATATTAGTTTTAAAAAAATCGTAATTTTTTTCAAGCCTGATCGGCCTGATGAGTTAGTCCGAAATTCAAAAGCTTAGGATTGAAGTTGGAAATTTCTAGCTTTAAAAAAATTAATCGTATAGTTCGACAACCCAAAAAAGCTGGACCTAATTCGAGAACATTAGCTCGATTGACATCGCTAGAAATATGAAAGTGGTATATAGTTGTGGAGGGAGTCATCTTGAGGACAAAAGGTGAAACATTTAAGCATAGAAGACCAAAGTACTTTTTTTTGCTATCCCTGAAAAAAGGCAGTAAAATTTATCACCACTCCATTACCAAACAGTACTTGAGACTTATTTTTGTGGTAAAAAATTGTACACTTGAGTGCAAACATATATTCAGCTAGATTTCGACATTTTTGAGATTTGTAGTTGATTTCAATTGTATGGATTGATCATATGTCCTTATGTTTTACATGTTAAAGGAGGAAACAATATCCATTTTTGGCCAATTTTGTGTTTCGACCTACACAAAAATATTTCTGATCAATATTAACTATGAAGAGGAATTACTTCTAGTCTTGGGGGTGATATGTAGGGATGTCAATTTAGCCCGAAACTCGTGGATAGTTCGATTAACCCAACAATCCGACAGGGGTAGGGTTGAAAAATCACAACCCGAATGACCCTAAACTGAATAGCCCGACAATCAGATAGGATCTACCCGAATCCGAACGGATTGGCCCGATTTACAATATGTGCCAAAATTGATTTTCACATTAAATAATGAATATTCATACATGTAAAATAATAATACATCCATTTATGAGGAATTAATAGAAACTTCCCCTTTATAGGAATTAAGAACCAACTTCCATAAGGCTATGTTTGGGAGCTTGGAATTGGGAGCTTGGAGACTCCAATTCCAATTCCATTGTTTGGTATAAGAAAAATGTTTGGAATTGGAATTGGAATTGAATTATAATTCCAAATTCTTTCAATTCCACAAATTCAATTCCATACCTAAACTAAAGAATTGAACATTAGGTGTTATTGAATTTTTGTTCAAATCTCAATTAATATGAATATAAAGTTCAACTTAGATTACATAAATGTATATAAATAAAAAAATAAAAAATATTCTATTAAAAGTCAATTCCAAATCTTAGTTAATTTTTGACTTATCAAACAAATGATTTCGAATTACAAATCAATTCTATATCAAATACTTGATTTTATCAAACAAAGAATTTGGAATTGCATTATAATACGAAAACTTCAAATTCAATTCCATATAATTATAATTCCAAATCCATTTTACCAAACAGACCCTAATTGATTTTTGTATGTTTTACGATTGTTATAAACGATATATAATCGATACATATATATAGGAAGATCATCGGAAAAAAAACTTTTCCTCTGTAGAAACTAGGAAACAATTCGCACTACTAATCTTTGTATAATTTACGATTGTCATTAAAAACGTGTATATAAATTATGCAATTCCAACAACTTTCTCCACTTTCCTTTCTTCCACCGGCAACCAAAATATGTCCACACCTATATTGTGCTGAACTTCTGTGCAAATTATGAATCACTTTCTATTTCTTGATTTATCCATTTATAATCAAGAAAGCAAGTACTAATCAAGCATGCAGTTCATTTAATTATGTTGAAGTAATAATCAAGCTTGTTGTGATTCTCATAATCGTAACTTTAGAGATGTGATAGTTGTAGACATAATCAATTTAACCATTCTAGTTAAATAAAATATTATCAGGTCATCGACAACCCTAGTCATTCACTATTCTTTCTCTTCAATAATTTGCGGATCTTATACTACTTTTTATCTCATCTCTTCATCAGCAAAAAAGGCGTAAACTGGGTTTCAAACCAACAACTTCTGGGTTTCAATACACCCACTTCCACTAAGTTAAACCTTTATTTTGCATATAAACCAACACAATATAAAAAAATGAAGAAAAAAAAAGGACGATACAACTCGCGGTTTTTCCCTTCATGGCGAACTGCTCGTCCCTTCCACGCGAGCTCCCTCCCCCGCAACGCGAAAAAAGGCCTCCGTTCATTTCGAATTTAACCTATCATTATCTTCTTCGCCCGACAAAACGAAATAAAATTAATGAGAAACAGGGGGCTATTTGTCCAGGAGAGGTGCACATAGAGTTTTGTATGATTGTAATATCGACCAAACTAAGAACCAACCAAAAATAAAAAATTATAATAATAAAATAAATACAATAATCAGATTTGAGTACCTTTGTGGAATCATTATGTCTAAGCCGTATTGACAACTACTCATGTACAATTATTACACATGTAACATGTTCAGTTTCTTATTTTCTTGCTCAAACTCTGTTTCTGGCTTTCTGCTGCATAAATATTTAAATATATTTGGATCTCACAGAAATATGTCCCCGGAAAAGGGTATTTATGTCATTACAAAAGCACTTCATTAAATATATAATAAATATAATCAGCACACTGATAGACTTAACTACCAGAGATTTTGTTCGGGTAATTGAGTATTGAAGGAATTGTTTTTTGGATAATAAATATACTATTTATGCTAAAATATAATGTTGTATTTCCTCCGTTCTGATAAAGATGTCACACTTTGTGAATGACACGAGATTTTAGAAGCTTTTGTTTAGGGTGTTTAAATAGAAAGAAAAGAAGTTGTTGCATATATTAATAATAAAAGAGAAACTAATAATGTGAGAGAAAAAGTTATCGGACGTATTAATGATAAAAGAGAAAAAATTGAAGAGACAAAATTGTCAAGTGTGACATCTTTGGTACGACGAACTAAAAAGGAAAGTGAGATATTTTTAGTGGGACGGGGGTACTAACTACCAGGTGATATAAAATCTCATGACTCAAAGTTCATGCATTCAAATTTACCATTTCTAGATTGATATTACGTGACCCTTATAAGTGATAGTTGCAGAAACAATACGTCGTTCCTCATTTGCGAGCAGTATATACAGCCCGCGCTTATACATACCACATTAGTGCTTCTCTCTTTATCTTTGTACTATCATTTTTTATACTTACACTTGATAAATAATTATGGGTAACATATAAAATACACATAGTTATTTAATGGGACATAGTGGCGCGAGTTAAGACCGGAATGGGACAAGTCGATGCTGCCAAGTGCTTGGCAAGAACTGAGTTAGGGCTCAGAAGAGGTTGGGTTGGGTCCCTTTTAATATACGGATGTTGGGAGCAACATTAATTAAATGAGCTGCTTCTTTAAATATTCCATCACATTACCAAAATATCAACCATAGAAATACATAGAAATTGTGATGCCAATTCTGCCTTCAATTATCATCACCATTAATATACTGTACCCAACATTTTACCAACCATCAAATCAACGATCGACATGAGATATTTGCATTATATTTGACTGGGAAATGTGAAAAGTATGCAAAGTCGTAATCGGGGGCAAATTTTCTCTCGAGAATTGGATTTTTTCATAAAACAAATTAAGAAAGACAACTAATAATAATTAATGATAAATAAAATAAATTATGAAGTTTTTTTCATTAAATTTTAAAACGTTGAGGGGGTATTTGCCCCTTATGGTAATAAGATGGCTCTGCCCTTAATCGTAACAATATTGAAAACTAAATAAGGATACATTTACTAATTTGGGACGAGTTTAGGGGCCATTTGGTAGATAAGTTAGAGTAATCGATGTTATCATATCATGCAAAAATAATGAGTAGCGTACAAACCGAAGCGCGTCTGCTTACTTTAACACGGGCTGCACTTTTTGTATCATCAATACCAACAGATGAATATCTCTAGTTTACTTATCATAACAAACTTTATGAGCGAAACAAGCCCTTAACATATAATCATGAAACTTGATACTTATTTGGGAACAATACTTTTTTCAAAATATGACATTTATTTAAGGCTAGGGAGTAAGAATTGTGTTTAAGTTCTGTTGTCTATGGGGTTCATGTTTTTTTTTTTTTTTCTTGATAAAGATGTCTACATACAAGGTTTTTATTTTCGTAAAAAAATATTTGTGAAAAAAGAAAAAGAAAAATGGGAAACCCTAAAGTTCCACTTTAAAGGAGAACTCAGTGTCACCCTTTTTTTAGTTAAGGTAACGAATGATATAACAATCATGCACACACTTTCTAAAAAAAATAAAATAAAATAAAATAATCATTCACACACTAATTTTGAATGGTATATACGTACATGATGGTAACAGATGGTAGAGATGGCAAAAAAAAAAAAGCTTTCTTGTTTATTCCATAAGGACATTCGAATCTCTTATTTCAAGAGTTGAATAACATCATATATGTAATCTAGTAACTTGATTATTCACTGAGTCATGCACACATGCAAAAAAAAAAAAAAAAAAAAAAAATCACACAAAAAAAAATTGAATTTGTAGCTTGGTTGAGTCAATTGAGCACACATTTCATGCATATATTGCTATTTTGGGCACATCAATGATGACTAAGTATTATGCTGCATAAGGGCATCATCATCGCAGTCGCATTTTTCAGCTGGACCGCAGACCGAGCAGTGCGACTACGTTGCAGAGGGGTTGGGGTCCATCGGCCGCGGCGCACCGCACTTGCGGCCCAAACTGCACATTTGTGCGTCACACACGAATCAAAATTGTGTGTGCACTGCACTCGCGCAATTGGCACATAAAAATCAACTTAAATTTATAAAAACCATTAAAAAAATTAATACTAAAATTTCATACTAGGTGGTTCCTTGGTATAGCCATACGAGGAAGACGTTTTATCTTTACTTTTTATCGTGGGATACAAATGGGCCATTAATTTTTATTGTCTTTTTACTTTCTCTTTTCCTTTTAATTGTGTTTTAAATGAGAAGGTTAATTACTAAAGACTTCTTAATTTAAAATTTTGAATATAATAATAATTTTTAAATTTTGAAAGTTTGTCTCTTTGACATTTCTTGAGAGCTCACTATTTTCTACTATAGAACTAAACCCTTATATTTTAAAATACTAATTAATATATCCTGATCAAATAACCCTACCAATTATGAATACGGAGTCACATTTTATTTCTCATTTTCGGAATATTCACTACCCTGTCACATTATTGGTTTAAATAAATTAATCACATATCAAACACAACCAATTCACATAAACAAAATGAGATAAAAATAAAGTAGAAAATAAAATTAGTCACCTATCATGAAAAAGGAAAAAGAAAAATGGTATATATATAATATTATTTTTTAAAACTAGGTATATATATTATATAAATAAAAAAATGACTTTTATAAATTATAATTGATTTTTTACCAAAAAAAAATCGTCTAATTTTTTTTATTTCAGTTATGCATTTTTAAAATTTTAATGAAATTTATAATTTTTAATTATTCGCATATGAATTTAATTAGAATTATATTTTACGAATATTCACAATTTAAATAAATACATGAAATTGGAGATTAATAAAAAATTATAAATTAAAAAAGTGTATAGTGAGACCATGAATAGTAGAGGTCTGACTGAATTTCTGTAGCTACATTGTTGGTGTTTTAGGTAAAATTTGAGATGCTGACGTTACGTGGGACGTGAATAGTAGAGGTTTGACTGAAAGTTCGTGGCTTCATTGCGTATGGCCTAATCAGTATATACATAAGTAGACAAATACATACTTTTCCATTAGATTTTGCTCCCGCGCTAATTTCATCAGTTGAACGCAGTTTCAGAGAACCTAAAAACAAAAAGCCTCTCCTTTTAATTATTTTGAACTGAAAAAAGAAAATAAAATAACATTTAATCTAAAAGATGGCGAAGCTTTAAATAAAATCATTGAACAATAATACATGGAGTTGTCTGGTGATCTTTAATTATGGGGATGGAGATTGGGGTAGGGAGCCGCAGGTAAGGTCTACTGTATATATTGAAATTAACGCCTTTCTCTCTCATACATATATCTATATATAATGTGTGTGTGAGAGAGAGAGAGTGTGTGAGGATGAGGAGTTCTTTGAGCTGGATTGCCTTCGGGCACGTGTGGATACAAAAAAAAATATTGGTAGAGACTTTCATTTAGTCTATTTTCTTGCAGTTATATTTATATATATATATATATATATTGACATAAAAATTATCTTTTAATATTTTTTCTTCTCTCAAACTCATCATTTGCGGTCAAAATTTTTTATTATTCCTTTTTTAATGCAATTATTCTTTCTTAATCTTCCAACCTCTAGCAATTTAATTTTAGTATTGTCAATTTAGTAAGGGTTGAAGATAATTTTCAGCAATTTCAATAAATTCGATAGTAGAAAGAAGAAAAAGATGAAGAGATTGGTAAAGGCTTAAACACTTCCCCACTTATACATGTATCCGCCTATGCCTGCGGGCATAATTTGTGGATGCAATTAATTTATCAATCCAATTATGACAAATTTGCTTGCATGCATGAGATCTTCCATTTTATACACTCAGAATATAATGATAGTTTTTATAAATGAAAGTAAAAATTATTAATAAACTAAAATCAATAATGATATGAACAAATAGCAACAATTATAAATAAAAGTAACAGTTTACGAATAAAAGTGACAATTATTATGAATAAAATTTGATAGTTCTTATGAGCGCGTACTTTACGAGGGAGAGCCCATGAGCGATCCTCATCTATATTGTTACGTAAGTAACTTATCATATTTTTTAAGACTCCTAAATAAATATAATGACTTTGAAAATAAAATTATAATTTCAAAACAAATTAAATAGTTTGATATCCCAATCCTTCAATGTATTAAACGTAACATTCCCCCCCCCCCCCCCACCCAAAAAAAGTGATGTTAAACAACTATATTATGGCTGCCCACATTCGATTTTTATTTTTTTTGAAGAAAGCAGACCAGTTCTTTTGATTCATAAATAATAAATATTAAAACTGAACCAGAAATAATAAATAAACTGATTTTTTTTTTATATTGAACTAATTTATAGCTAGCCATAATGTGGCTGCATAGATTTATCGGGAGAAAAAAAATATGGAGTGGTAAATTGGATGATCATCAATTCCTAAACCATTAAATGTAATAGATCTGCTTTATCTATTTAATTAATTGATAGTCATTAATATCTACCGTGAACACTGACAGTAGTTTTATTTTCTTTATATAATTGAGCTCATTAATATATAACAGACACACACAAAAGGAATCATATTAATTAAGTCACTCAGATAGAATTTGGAGGACATAATTTAACATATAATAAAGTTGTACGGCCATATTGTGGCCACCCATACAAAAGTATAATAGTTAATGTATCCAAAAAAATAATAATAATACATTAATATTGATTTCCATAATATATAGTCATTTTTCCATCAATTTTAGAGAGAGATTATAAATTTAATTTCATTAGGTGAACCAATTTTAACTGAATCGGTTTGATTTCTTAAAGAAAATGGCGTGTGGGCAGCCATAATATGACTGTTTAGCATCAAAAAATTAGAACCATCAATTTAGGGATCAGACTATAATATTATTAATAAATGATGGTCAGCGAATAAATGTAATTTAATTAAATGTTTCCATCCTAATGAAAGTCACTGTAACATGGTATGAGCCCTACTTTCAATGCCCTATGTTCTAATTTAAGATTCTTTAACATTTTATTTTATATATCTTTTTGCGCGTTATTAACTAATACTGCAATTTAATTACTCGGTTAATTAATGTTACTATTGTGGCTTGATTAAAAATTATGTCATAATTTTTTTTTTTATATGTGTGTAAATATGGTAGTTTTATTACTTCAAACTCATAATTTATCATTATGAAAATGTCATTTAATTTACATATTGTACGAACACATATGCTCGTGCATTTATGTATTAGTTCAATTTTGACCAACACGAGAAAATATGTCGTTGAAACGCATAAACAATCTGTTCGGGTATTAGTTCAAATTTAAGTAATTATATGCGAACAGATCATACGTGCATTCATGTAATTTCGCATGTGTGCAGTGTATTTTCTCATTTTATGATAGTGTAGTTGTTCTGCTTTTGTGCGGTATAGTGGTGATGTAGTTGTCAAAGATGGTGTAGTGGTGATATAATTGTCATATCTGCGTACGGTGTAGTGCTTTAATGGTAATGATATAAAAAGAAAAACGTACTTAATGGAAAAGTGGAAAGAAAAACACGATACATGACGGATTAATGAGTTTATAATAAATTAATTAAGTGGGAAACCGCATACCTAATTCTGCATAAAACATGCATTTATAACTGCAAAACCATGATTAAGAAACTAGTTTTTGTGAAATATTCATATATGAAATCAAGTAATTAAATATAAATTTCGATGTCGATGCAGCTACTTTCCTGGGAAACCAACTTCAATTTGATTTTCTTGTGAAAAATGAAAGTTGAACCTATTTGATTTTCGAATTATACGTATGACAAAAGAGTTAGGTGTAACAAAAAAAAGGGATATATACATATAAATAAGTCGTTTTGGTTTATATTAATGAGACCAAATCGGATATTGTTAATATATATTTAGTTGCATGTGGTTTGCGACATGATGTAATGCAAGCTCTATAATTCAAATTCAAGTAGGTGAGGCACAAAGTAGTCTTCTTAGCAAAAGTATAATAGATTAAACTAGGGGAATAAGGTGACGATAAAGCCCAACTTAGTTGGTAAGACGTTTTTTCTCCAACCAATAAGTCGGAGGTTTGAGTCACCACGAGCATAAATGGATAATCATTATCGATTTCTTCCTTTAAAAGGAAAAAAAACTAGGGTAGTAAGAACCACATTACAATGTATAATATTTTTATTTTAATAGATTTTTATATTTCTGTATTTTAATTATATATCAAATACTATTTTCAATTAAAAAAAATTGATCATCACATGAGCTAGTCAATTATAATTTAAAATACTATTATTGTCTTTTTTCCTAGAGTGATATTGGATTTTTATTCTATATATACATGGCCCACCAAATTTGAGCACTCCTCTTATTTTTATTTTTATTTTTATTTTTTTTGAGATCCCACTATTTTAATTAATCGTATACCAAGAAATAAATACAAACCTACTAACTCGAAAAAATAATTGAGATATAAGGTAGATAATGCAAAACTCGTACCTATGTACTTGTACATAAAACTGGCTGGCTATGGCTATACGCCGATAATATTAATTAATTGTATAATTTATTCTTGACGTTGTTGGTTTAGACTTACTAATCTACAATTTAGGCCTTTAATTTAATTAACTCCTCCCAACTTTCTCTCTCTTAATTTGTGTAAAATATATCTAAGCAAATGCTAATTATTTGAACTCTACACTTCACATAATTAATATATATAATAATGCGGCAAAAACATATCTACAATTGAAATTGAGATCTGTGCAAATTAACTTCCATTTTTAAATTAATAAATAAATAAAGAAATATACAATAATTGTGGATTTTGATTCTGCGTATGTCAATATTAATTAGTGGTGGTTGTTGTTCAAACCCTCGGTCGGTGGAGACGGGCCTCCATGTACCCTGTATATCTATTTTGATATTCAACACTATAAAATAAATAAAAAAATTATAATTGTCATTTAAATTATAATTTTTCGTTGATTTCTGGTCAATCTCATACCTTTTGAAACTGGAACATAAAATCATAACTTTTGGCATTTTTTCAATTATCCCAAAGATCAAAATTTCGGTGAAATTGGTGGTGACGTGTCAGTCGGAATTCAACGAAAAATTATGATTTAAATGACAATTATCTCATCGACATCGTTTTGAAGAACGGACATTTTGTCCGTGTCGGAAATTCCGGCTGACACGTCACCACCAATTTCACCGGAATTTTGATCCGTGGGATCATTGAGAAAATGTCAAAAATTATGATTTTATGTTCTGGTTTCAAAAGGTATGAGATTGACCGGAAGTCAACGAAAAATTATGATTTAAATGACAATCATCCCTAAAATAAATATAATAAAATAAAATAAGAAAAATAAAAACTAAAAAGCTAAAGAAAAAAGAAAAAAAAAGGAAAAAAGGAAAAAAGAAAAACAGCTTGCTGCCTGCCGCATTCCTCTTCCTCCCACCAAACGATATATACACTATATACACACGCATAAGCACACGCACACAGCGATGAATAGAGAAAAATAAACACATATATAAATTCCAACACTCTCTTCACTCACCACACACACACACACACACACATATATATATATATATATATATATATATATATGTATATATATAGTAGCTCTAAGTCTAATCCTTCATTGTGATCGCCATTGATATATCTGTTGGGCAGCTAGCTCATCCATGGCTGAGCTGCATAACTCAGAGCCCGAGTGCAGCAACTCCACTCCCAAAAACCACCGAAAGAGACCCCGCGAAAGCGACGAAACCGCCGCCCACAAGAGAAACAGAAGCAGCAGCGGCGGAGGCAGCGGAAGCGCTCATCCAGTATACAGAGGAGTGAGAATGCGGGCGTGGGGAAAATGGGTATCGGAGATCCGAGAGCCGAAGAAGAAGTCGAGGATCTGGCTCGGCACCTTCGCCACCGCCGAGATGGCCGCGCGCGCCCACGACGTGGCCGCCCTGGCCATAAAGGGCGGCGGCGCCATCCTCAACTTCCCAGAGATATCCGCCCTGCTGCCCCGCCCCGCCACGTGCTCGCCGCGGGACGTGCAGGCGGCGGCCACGAAGGCGGCGCAGATGGAGCACCTCGGCGAGTCGGCCTCGCCGGCGACGTCGTCCTCGTGTTCGGAGGAGGAGGAGGACGTGGCGACGCCGGCGGCGGCGGAGCTAGGGGAGATAGTGGAGCTGCCGCGGCTGTACGAAGGGGGAGGAGGGCAGGAGGAGTTGATGGTGGCCGCGGACGTGGGATGGGAATGGGATTACTATATCAATCAACCATTGCTCCATAGTTTAGATGATTGTGGGCTTCTCTTGGGAGATGATAATTCAATGGTGATTGATGATTTCATGTCTGCCAATTTTCAAGGTCTCTTCTGGAATCACCATTGCTAATAAAAATTCCCATCTTTTTTTTATTAATGGTCTGTTTTTCTTTTCTTTTTTCCCTTTTTCCCTATAAATTTCTCTTTCCGAGTTTTGGCCATTTTATTTGCCAAATCTTCTTCTTGTTCCTTCTTCCTCTTCTTCGTATCTCTCTCTCTCCTCTCTCTCTCTCTCTAGTGATTACTATTGATTTTCTATTTTCTTTAAGGTTCTAATAATATATATATATATAATTAATGTATAAAAATGTGTGTAGCCCAGAAGCGATTAGTCAATGGCCAGTCTTCTTTCTTTTGTATTTGGTTGATATTATTATTTACAGCATGAGATCCAAGATTTGATTTTATTAATGTTTTTTGTGCCGTATTTGTCGCATTCTATTAAATGGTACTTACCATAAAATTAAGGATAATATGTAGCTTTTTAGTTTGCTCGTGTCATCACTTTCCTGTGACTCTCTAGTGCTAATTACTCTCTATATCTACGTAGGCCAATTTACTGTTTCTGCATGTGTGCACCTCTCTCTCTCTCTCTCTCTCCCCTCTTATTTTTTTTTTATCTTTTATATTAGTTTTATAGTTTTTATTTGATTGTGGACTTAGTGCTGGTTGTGTGTGTATATATCAAAATTAAGACCTTGTGTGAAAAAAGAGGGATAATTACCATTTAAATCATAACTTTGTGTTGAATTCTGGTCAATCCCATAACTTTTGAAACTGGAACATAAAATCATAACTTTTGACATTTTCTCAATTATCACACAAATTAAAATTCCGGTGAAATTGGTGGTGACGTGTCAACCGGAATTTCTGACGTGGACAAAACGTTTGTTCTTCAAAACGATGTTGATGGGATAATTGTCATTTAAATCATAATTTTTCGTTGAATTCCGACTAACAAGTCACCACCAATTTCACTGAAATTTTGGTCTGTGGGATAATTGAGAAAATGTCAAAAGTTGTGATTTTATATTCTAGTTTTAAAAGTTATGGGATTGACCAAAAGTCAATGAAAATTATGATTTAAATGGCAATTATCTAAAAAAATATATATATTTACTTGCTAAACTTGTGAACTATGTATATGTATACTAGGTAAGGTGGTCCATTTTCTCCTTTATGACCAATTAAGGGTGTTGGTGGTTCGATAAGTAGTTCCCTACCCCTATTTCCTACTTCAAAGTGTACGAAATTAATTAGAAAAATAAACTACGTACGTATTAGCCTGTAAACAAACGAACAAATATATTTCACGAGATGCAACATCTACGACTTTAGAACAAAAGGAGCTACGAACTTGGATTTCTTTTCAAGTAAAAAATAAAGTTTTAGGATTTTATTTTTCCTTTTAGTTTCATGATTTTTAATTATCATACTCTTGTGTGGGTGGCTAAAATGTGGACGCTCAGCTTTATTGATCAAAAGTTAAATGTCGAATTTGTTGGGCAAAATGAAAATTTATTTGGAATTAATTAGAAAATATATAGGATTGGTGATGATGCTTTTATAATTCATCTGTGAGGACTATTGATATTAATTAGTGTACGTAGTAGAAATATGAAGTATTAATTGACATAGCCAAGGACAAATTGCTGAAGCCCAACAGTGAGTGACTGTGTCGCAGCAATTATTTGGCGTAGATATAGTAATATAGCCATCTCCACAGTTTGACCCTCCATATCTTCTCAATTCTCTTTCCCAAATTCAACATTTTTTCAAAGTTATACGAGAAGTATATTGATATAATTGAGTCGGGGTGGAATAGGATGTTGAGAAAAAATACTTTGCAACTGCTTTTTGTTTAAATTTTGCTTTTCAATATGGTTCTGGAAGCTCTATTAATACCTCAGAGATGATGATAGGATTACTTGATGTCGCTGAGACTACACTCCTGGGTGTAGACGGTTTGATAGAGTATATTAATAATTTTCGGAAAAGAAAAAACAATTTTTGAAAGGAAAATAGCTTTGAATAACTCAAAGTCTACTAGGTCTGAAAAGTTAATTTTTTGTATTCTTCGTTCTAAAATTAGTTATTTGATTTATAGTTATTTATATTAAATATTGATGCTTATTAATTATTTTCAGATAAATGGTGGATGGTTTTTGATCTTGAAGCACTAAATCTACTAAAGTTCGCTACTAAACTTTTGAGCCAAACTTCTTATTCTTTGCGACGTAAGCATAATCAGAGTGTGTTTGAACGAATCCTCGCAAAAAAAATGAATAGATTGGAGCACCAAAGACTTATTTATATTTTATGATCTAATGGTACTTCGATATTTTCTCATTTTCCTTGTTATTTATAGTCATTAATTGTTATTGTACATATGAAATGAAATGTTATTGTTGGAGCTATACCTAAAGTGCTAAGAAAGTTGTTATTTGAATAGAGTAGTGATAAATTTACATAAATTATACATACATAATGAGCACTTTTTAGGTATTTTACATTTAAATCACTTTATAAATATTAATTAATTTAAATAAAATTAATATATTACATATTTATCCTTCTGCAATAATTTAAGAAAAAATTAACTTTTCCAAATTAGATGTCTTCAGATTTAGGAAAATATTAATTTTTCATTGGATATCTACATATTTATCTCCAAATCAATTTTGTGGCTTTGTTTGAAGGATCTATCAAACCAAATTTTCAACCATATCTTTAAAAATATAATAGGGGCAATTTAATAAAAAAAATGATATAATTAATAATAAAATCAATTTAAATAAAACTGATTCAATTCAATTTAAAATTTAAGGGTATTATGCATGTATAATTACATATATTTATCTTTTCCCATTTGAATAATACATATAAGATGGATGGGTTACATATCTACAATTATGATACATGGAACTGAGTGTAATTGTCGGGGATTGTTCAAATCGACAAATCATATATTTTTGGGTATTTTGGAATTTTTAATTGTAAAAGATATTATAACAAATATATTTGGGATGGTGTTCATGGATCATGATAATGTTTGTAGCTATATTCCACGGTCACTTTCTTCTCTCACCATATACTTCATATTGCTACAAATGACTCTGTTACTATCAGACACTAATCCTTGATTGCTACTATACATACATATATAAATGATTATGTTCCTATCATAGACTAATCATTGATTGCCACTATATGTAATAGGGTATTTTTGTCTAAACACACAATTTTTTGCTATATTTTGATTTTGTAAACGAAATTCAAAAGTTGTGAATAACTACAGAAATTCGAATTATTATAAAGTTTTCATAAAGTGAATATCAGTCAAAATTAAATCTGACATGATAATTCATGTGATGCCGCTTCATCAAAACAATATCGTTTTACTTATGAAATATGTAAAAAAGTTATTTTGCGCCCAAATATACGAATTTTAGGTGCATTTTGATTTTTTGCACACAAACTATAAACGTTGTGAATAAATACACGAACTTAATATTATTATAATTTTGAACAAATTGAAAATCGATAACAATATCTAGCATGACATTCGACACAACACCACTTTATCAGAGTATTGTGGAATAAGATCGGAAATTGAGGTTAGAGAGTGAGAGAGAGCGAAAACGACGGTGTGAGGTTGAAGTTAGAGAAAGAGAAAGTGCGTGAGATTAAGATTTTTTAAATATATTACATAAGTAAAATTACACCGTTTGAACAAATTGGTGCCACGTCGAGTGTCATTTCATATTTAATTTTGATCAATATTCAATTTATGGAAAAATTACAATAATGTTTAAGATTGTGCATTTATTCACAACATTCAAAGTTCGTATGTTATTTATATATATATATAAATTTAAGAATATTTTTGAACTTTAGTAAATTAAAGTTTTGTGGCAAAATCTTGGAATTGGGAACATATAAGATTACATGGAATATTTGTGTTCGACATGATGACCTATGTGCTATTGTTCTTTTTCATAATTTTCACTTTGTTTTTTTTCTTTATTTATTCATCATAAACCAATTAAAGAGAGTTTTAATAATTAGATGAAAACATAAAAAATAAAAATTGAGATAGGCTTAATTTAGAGTAGTGATAAAAAAATAAATAATTCTAAAATTAAATAAACAGAAGAAAATTTAAGATAAATTTAATTTAGAGTGGTAATAATAAGGAGGGACATCGATGTTAAGAATTATAAATTTATAATATTAAGGGATTAATTGTACCTAAAAATACTATAAATGCTTATTTGATCCTTTGTGTAAAACATTTAGGGCGTTTATGACATTTTCCCTAATATTATTTGATCGATCATGTTTTGTGTGAGATTAATTGCTCTTAATTGCATTAGCATGGGTTGTTGAGGTGAAAAGATGTGATGTTTGGACTTTGGATGACCACTTTTCATATCCTAGCTAATCACAAACATATCTTATTTAAAATTCTTCACTACTTTTGAGTTCATATCTTTAAGAGGAACTAGAGAAGAAAAAAAAAAGGACAAAAGTGGAAAGAAAAGCAAGAAAAGAAGGGGCTTAGTTGAGATTTATATGTGAAGTCTAAATCGAAAATACATTTGAACGACCATTTCAAATATATATTATTGAATTCCACTATATATGTTATGCAATGGGTAGTATGTGTCCATTTTCCTAAGTAATTTTAATTTTACACTATCATGGATTCATATTTTATGATATATATCTTCAAGTGTGAAATCTTGTTCGTTTCTTATATTAGAATAAATATGTATTACCTTAATTGACATTAGTTCAAGTGAAAAACATTATTACGGGTTATTTAGGGTAATTATGAAGATTTCTTCACCATATATATATATATATATATATGGGTGCATTAGTGTGAAACTAGGACCCCAATGCATAACTAAGACTACATCTTAACCATTGGATCAAATAATGGAAGGATTGGATTTAAGATTCACGTCGGTCATCATAC
>JAYDZE010252181.1:0-19774 GCA_034509125.1 Monilaria moniliformis
CATCTTCCCATGTAATATTTCTCAGGTATGAGCTTCACGTCTTTGTTTTTCAACACAAAGAAAATATGGCTGCATAAAATTCCACACCTCAAGTATAATTTGCAGCCACAAACATATGTATCTTGTCTAATGTCATAGGTAACACTCCATGAATTGCGGTAATGGTCCATCACTTTGTAGATCTCAGTATTCAAATTTGTCGACATCTCAACAACGCGACATTTGTAGCATGCCTCCATAATTTGTTCCTGTACTTCTTTGAACTTACTGTCTGTGTAAATTGTACCAGCATGCTTCTCAATATACAAGTCAATTGCCAGAACAGGGACACTAGTCGAATCCTTGTAATCTAATTTTGCGTTGGTATTCCTTTGATCGTCTATGGCATGATTGAAATTCAATATGAATTCCATGAGATTGCAGTGGGGCTTAGTATACCGTTTGAAAAAACTGTTCTCCGACTCAGAAACTGAAGTTGTCCTCATAATTGATCCCATAGGAAAGTCCCTGAAAAATGCCGGCACCCAGTATTCTCTATAACTATACATTGATTTGAACCATTCGTCGTTCTCCAGACCATATCGCTGCATTATGCCAATCCAAGCTTCTTCAAACTCTGCCACCTCAATCAATTCTGACCAAACACACTCGTTTAACTCCTTCTTGAAATCTTCGTTTGGAAGTAAATCTTTAGGCAATTTATCTGCAATCTTTAGCATGATATGCCACATGCACCAACGGTGTCTTGTTCCACCTAGTACACGTTCAATCGCAGCTTTCATTCCCAAGTCCTGGTCAGTTATTATCATTTTGGGGGCTGACCCCATGCATTCGGTGAATCTCTTAAATAACCAAGAAAATGATTCGCCATCCTCCTTTGATAGCAACCCAGCACCAAATGTTACCGGCCTACCATGGTTGTCCTTGCCGGTAAATGGCACAAATATCATACGATACCTGTATATAAATTTCAAAAACGATATATGCATAACAAATATGGTATAAACAGACAGTCTGAAATAATATCATCAGTAAAGTATACTCATATCATTAACATGACCAAAACATATCATTAAATCTTCTAGTGAAATTTGTAGTGTATCGCAAACCGAAATATGAAGCACGTTTTGTATCCATACTGTACATATACATTACAAATGTGATATGAACAACCAAACTGCGAAAATATCATTTCTTTTATAAGTTAACATCATTTGTTTTATAAAGACATATCATTATTCCTGGTAAGGAGTTTGTTAGTAAATAGCATATCGAAATATCACAGTGATGTGAGCGCGTTTTGTAGCTATGCTGGTAACATGCGTACCTGTTTGTATCATATGTCGTATCAAAGGCAACTACGTCGCCAAACATGTGAAAAATATTGCCACACAGTTTTATTTAATGAATTTTCGGTGATAAATATTGCCACACGGTTGGAATGTTGTCCATAGGATCTGTACATTGGATGGCAATGATTTAGTCTTAGTTATGCATATAAGTTTGGTTCTGATTTGATTATAATCCTATATATACATGTCCTATGCTTATTTAAACACATAAAATGTTTTTAGAATTTTCTTTATATTTTTTTTTCCAACTAACAAGACTTAGTGCCATCTCTATCATCTCTATCCTGACACATACGGCACGGCACGACTGTCACCCCCTTCTTGTTAGAATTTTTACAAAATTACCAAATAACAATTTTATTTATCAAATTGCATTTATTCTTTATTTTCTCTTCAGTTTAATTCATACATTAATTCTAATGTTTAATTCCTATAGAATCGTAGTCATCTAAAAATAATATTCCATCACATCAATTATTATCACTTACGATTTCAATGAAATCGACAAAAAAACACTAAATTGACGATTTTCTTAATAATTTCAAACAAAACCGAACTTAATCCATGTAATAACTCTAACATTCAATTCTTATGAAACCTTACTTATATAAATAATATTCCAACGTATTAATTAATATTATTTATGATTCCGAAGAATCATTTGAAAAATCCTAACTCCATAACTTTCTCATTAGAGAAGCACTTCCGACTAACCGATTTTTGGGATGTTACATCATTGAAATATGTTTATCTTTTTATTTTGAAAATAACTATAATAATTATACTTTTATCAATGTGAATATATAAGTTATATATATTATATATATACTATGATTTTGACTTTTTCTGAATATTGTCACTAGACGAAATGGTAAATGAAGAATTGAAACTTTTTAGGTAGATGAAAAGTCGAAATCTTTTTTGGATCGCCTTAGAACATATAACTTCAAGAAACTAAAAATCTAAAATGGTGCATGGTTAGCAGCAGCCGCGGATCCACCTTGTAACAAAAGGGTACACTTGTACCCCAAATTTTATTTTATTTTTACTATTATTATATCTATATGATTATTTAATATTAGTATTAGCCTTGTACCCCTAATATGATTAATTTAAAGACATGTGGGCGTGAGTGAAACTAAAAAATACCTCAACACTTCAAGCCTAATGAAATTTAAATAAATAAATCAAATGGGCTTCGGTGAAATTAAAAAATAGAGCTCATTTTACATTATAATTTCCCTATTCTTCATTCTATAAAATCGAAAATACCAGCCATTGTCCTAGTTCTCATCTCCTCTCGTCTGGTGTTTGACTGAGTCTCCACTCTCCGTCCGTGACTCCATCTCTCCCGGACCGCTGCATCGGGGAGCACTCCGCAGCCTCTGTCGACCAGCCATAGAAAGAAAAGGGGAAATTATCGGTATGAACATTTCTTGAACATTTCTTAATTGTTTCTTGAATTAATTTGAAACGTGTATCTATACCTCCCCTCATTAGTTGGTGTTTGCACAACATTGTTTTGATAAATTACAAGTTCTTTTGCTGCCGAAATAAGTTGTACTCTTATTTTAATATGAACTGCTTTATAGACGAGAATTAATATATTTTTCATTTGTATAAGAAATTAGGTCATTGCCAGCTTTTTCTTTTTTCCTGTCATTATATTTTAATTTATTTTTGGTATATGTAATTAATCATTCCAACCGTCGTGAAGTAATACTTTGTCACACGATTCCGACTTATACCCCCATATCAAAAATTCTAGATACACCACTGCTTAACACTTTTTTTTAGATATCTCAAAATTGCTATTGAGTTTTGACTTCGTAGTTTGTCAGATAGGCATGCAGCATGCTTATTTGAATTAAAATAATTTTTTTAATTAGGCTCAATACTCGAACAGTAGATTTGGCGAAAAAAATAAGATGTCAACTTCGATTATATTAGTATAGATATATAGATATTTATTTTATGAAAGGGTCATGAAATTGTTTTACGGACTAATTTCTTTTATTGTAGTTATTTAATATATTTTTAACTTTTAAGGAATATATGCTGCTATACAATGTTCTCATATATCCTAGTACTTTAGGAATAATTTTACTTTCCAACAGTCCAGCTATAACAATTTTAATACTAGAAAGAAATGAGAATAAAAAAGCGTTGAGTATTGATAAATTAAAAATTACTATTTATATTTTATCAATGAGGCCTAGCTAAATTGAGACACTATAAAATTCTTTTTAGCAAGAGGTTTTAAATTTTATTTCTTATATACATTTGTTTCATCTGTGTGCAATATAGTACTTATATATATATATATATATATATATATATATATATATCATATGTAATTCTCAAGACCTTCTCTGTAAGTTGTGTGCAGTTTAGTGCTTTAAATCCCATTAGTCTACTAAGTTGCGTGCTGTGTAGTGCTCTAAATCTCACTAGTGTAGTAAGTTGTGTGCAGTGTAGTGCTTTAAATCCCACCAACATAGTGCTTTAATTGATATGGTATATATATAATTATATACTGTATGTAATTCTCAAGACATTCTCGACAAGTTGCATGCAGTGTAGTGCTTTAAAATCCCACCACTCCCCTTCCCCAAATAAAAAATAATTTATCTAGTTCTTTAATATCATTTTTCCTAGCGATTTATAAATATGTTCTTTGTTGTTTTGAAATTAACATAGCACTATATTACATTATGTGGCATGCAAAACTATTCACTTTTGATGAAAAAAATCCCAAAAACTCACTTTTATAAAAATATTCTCGTTATACCAAGTTTAGTGTAAAACGACTATTATATGTGGCAACCAAAACTATTAATGAAAAAAAAAACAAAAAAATTGTCTGCTTTTATAAAAATATTCATCTTATACCCAAATTTAGCGTTAAACGATGAAATAAAAGGTATTCTGTACAATCCAAATTGTCTACTGAGAAGGGGGTAATATATTGATCTAGCTTATAAAATAACACTATATTAAAATGTACACTAGCAACATTTACAGGCGACTGGGCGAGAGATATTATTATTCATCAGATGAGACCATTCACAAGAGTCATATTCTTTTGTCATTCCCTTATATTATTTATTGGATCTTCACCTATTTTTCTTTTTAATTTTTAGCACCAACAACAACATGCCTTTAATTTATCTTATTTTATCACTATTTATGGGTCGTATTGCTTATTTTCTTTATTCTTTTTTATTTCATATAACTTGCAATTGTGAATATTTATTTATATATCCTAATTAAATTGATATGCGAATAATTTTAAAATATGAAATCTCATTAACATTAAAAAATTACATAATATTTTACTCATTTTAGAGCTAATGCAAATTTTAAAAGTGATTCACATTAATTCAAAGAGAATTAAAAAAATAAAATAAATATAAAGCAAAAAACAAGAAAAAAAAGACAAAACAAAAACAAAAAAATTGATTAAAAAAAAACGAAAAAAGGCATAATAATAAAGTTGGTGCGGTGCCAATGGATTTCAAAACCATAAGACAAAGGAAAAAAAACCCCCTTCTCCCACTAAGCGGAACTCTCTTATATATATCAATTCAATACACTAATACATATAATAAATACAAACAAATCGAAAAATAAAAATAAATACGAAAAACACGGTGCATATTTTGCCTAGCCGCGTGACGAGGCGTGCGATGCATGCGCACACTCCATTGGACGTGTGAGGCGTGCGGGCGCGTGGCTGCGAATTGTGGTTCAAGAGCCGTTGGTGCGGCAGATTTCGGCGACCAACATCTCCACATCGGTGTTGGCCACTCGCTTGAGCCTCCAGAGGGGTACCCATACAACTGCTGTGAATGCTCTAAGATTTTCTATTTCAAAATTGCATATATTGAATCTATGCCACATGTACTTCTTTTTTTCCTTCTAAAACTTGTTTATCATTTTCGGATATTCTTTTAAAGAAGTATATATCAAAATATCCCATTACATATTATAAAAGTAGCTATGGAGATATAGAAATAAAATAATAGCTATTATTAGTTTAACGTATTGTTTTGCTTTAAATTAATGAATTCAAAACTAAGTTGAGAATAGATTTGGTTATGAATTACTTTTGATAAACGAAAATTCATAATAAGTATTAGTTTGGCTGTGAATCGTCCTCGCTAATTCACAACTAAGTCTTATCATAGTCATAGATTGTCCAATTTAAAAGTAATTTGAAAATAAATTTATTGTTGATGACGTACTAGGATAATATTTTGAGCCATGTAATAAAAGACAAAAGTAAAATGTGCCAACACTTGGCAATTTGTCATTTTGTTGTGTGAAGAAGCAGCTTGCTAATTACGGCGGTCAATCGCCAATGGCGAAGTTTACCCATCCCCATAAAAACGACGATATCATGCAAAGAGTTAAAACGTCGTTGAGCAACTTGACCTCATCTTCCAAACTCTCAATTAAAAAAACCTGTCTCAGTAAATCTAATTAAAGTATAGAAATCCAGCTCCCATTTGATGTGAGTTGTTGTGCATACATTTCAACGTTTTCACATTGAACCAAAGTCTAGAAGAGGTAGTTGCCGCCGCGCTCACCCACCGTCGCAATCTGTCGCGCTTGTTCATTTGCACACGCCGCGGACTATGGAGAGCGAGTCAACTCGTTCCGAGTTTTCTGCATTCTGACTGCTCTTGCAATTCGCCATTTCACCAAGGTAACTCCGTCCGAGAAAATAGGGTGGTTTTTTCTCTTTGTTTATTCGCTTTGATTAAGTTATATTAATTTTCGGATTGATGCTTGTTCTATTTCAGTTTGTCAGATTCCTCTTGGAATGTCCAAGTCTTTATGCTGATTGTATTGCTAGCTACTTCTTTGTGTTCAGAGAAAAGATGTGCAAATTTTTGGTGGTTTATGCTGGTTGTGTTGAAGATTATTTCTGATGGAGAGTTGTTTCCGTTGATTATTGATATAAGCATTAGAAATTATATGCAGCAGCTTGAGATGGTGACTTTTGGGGTGTCTCAAATGCCCTATGCAAAGTTTGGGAGGATTATGATTGTATGTCTGTACTTGGCGTCCGTGCCTATCATCGCAAACAGCCAAAGGACGCCTCAGGAAGAAGGTAATTGATTATATTGTTTTTACCTTCTTTTTCCCTCCTCATGTCTAGTCGGTGTACTGCTGTGCTATGGTTTTGAGGGATCTTCTAAAATATAATTTACGTTTGTTTTGCCCAAGTTCAAATGGATTTTTGTTTCCTAACTTTTCCTTGCCATAATGGTTCAGGTCCTATTAGTATCAGTGATACAAGTCGAATCTTAGATGTAGAAATATAAGAAGGCAGGCCTTCTCTCCATTGAAAAAAAATGAGATGATCGCGAATATAACACATTCAAAAATTGGTCCCAAATCTTTTGGGGTTACTTTTTCCAATAAACGTTGGTTACATTTCTTTATGTTATTTGTTCCCGTAACCGGGTTATGGATGAGTACATTCCAAAATGACCGTTGCCCGTGCACCTTTCTTCTTGGCCATGAACCTCCTTTAGATTTTTTATTTACTCAACTCTTCTACTTTAATTCGAAATGAAGAAAAAGAAAGGAAGGAAAAAATAGAAGTTATTAACATGAAATCCAACTCTTTGTTTCTACTGAATGTGCTTTTTTTAGATGTTTGACATGATTCGGGTAGTATAGACTTATAGTTGAAACTTGAAAGTGACCGATACTTACTTAGTTCTCGACTAATTGTAACCTGAATTCTTGTAATGGAACCTCAAATAACATCTGTCACCTCTCAAAGAGACAAGGGAGAAGAAAGGAGGAAAGAAATAAACATTTGGCATGTAAGTTATGCAACAAAATAGAGATCCAGGGTTCAAATGATAATTACTGGCAGTTTTATATGGACTAGAATAGTGAACTCTAAGCACCCAAGTGTAGCTATGCCCCAGGTCTGAAGCTATTTTCTCAATTGCTTCTCGATTGTTAATGTTAACTGTAAACTCCTAAATATAATGTGGAAGTTTGCTTCAGACTATTCCGATTTTCCATAATAGTGCTTGAAGATAACTGAGGTGTTTCTTCCCTGATTGACTAACTGTATTTGTTTGTGCAAGTTTAGGTGTTTCTTCCCTAATTGACTTTGAAACTTCCCTAATCAACTGTGATTCTTATTCAGTTTAGCAATAACTGCATCTACATTAAAACTCAATGTCTACAGTCAATGCATTGCGATCCATCAAGAACAGTTTCGCTGATCCCTATAGAAATCTTCAGAACTGGAACAGAGGGGATCCATGCACGGCAAATTGGACTGGTGTTATCTGCCACAATTTAACACCTACTGATGGTTATCTGCATATTACAGAATTGTATGATTTCTGTCTCAGGCATAAATTTCTTCCAAAGTACCTTTCTATATGAAATTCTTCCTTTTCATGTTTCCATATAGTAGGAGAGAATATGCTCTCATGCACATTGCTTCATATTTTAGGTTTGTATCTTAGCTTTTTTTTTTCTTTCCCAAATGGATATGTTCCTTGGTTCTATCAGTTACCAAGATGATGATGAACTGATTATGGATAGACTAGGAGTGGTGCTAGAGACATTGAAGCCTAAATATCAGGTGTCTCCAACAGCACAGATATTTTCATGATGTAGGCTATGTTAGTGTTTTTGCTTTGTATTAGGAGATTTCAAAGAGTCTGGTGTGATCTTTTCTACAAAGTGGGATTACATTGTAACGAATTGCCTTGGAAGATGTAATATATCTTTGGTTTGTTTTTGGGAGAAGAAAAGAAACTGGGAAAATGAAAACAAATATAGCACATGGTAATTGTTGACTGAATGACTAGCTGTCTATTTAGTACTTATACGTACTTGTCTTCGTATCGACCAATTTACTGTGACATATGGTTCCAGTGCCATGTGGACAAATAACCAACCCACTTGCTACAGTTAGAGATATTACTTCACATGGAGAAAACGCACGTTACATTTTCTCAAAATGGTATATTGATAAGCATATTGCAGCACAAAACCCACTAGAGTGATCAACTAAGTTCACATTACACAATAGTAGCTTGCTCTGTAGAAATACATTGGTCTAGAGATGAGCTCTCTTATAGATTTCCACATTGCACAAAAGTAGCTTGCTCTGTAGAAATACATTGGTCTAGAGATGAGCTCTCTTACAGATTTTTTGCCTTCATTTTTGTTTGTTTTGGGATCATTGTCTTGTCCACTGTATCTGTATTGTATCTTCTCTCTTCTAATCTAATAAAATGTTTTTGTTTCTCACCAAAAAATAAAAAAATAATAAAAAGTGCATGAAGAACGAATCCATATAGAAATAAAACTGTAGAAGGTGCCTTGTATGTAATCCTTTTTGGGCATAGTTGATTCTTCATATCTTTAGACCTTCCTCAGTGCATTTTGGCTTTATATTTAAATACCAATGATGACTTACATATTGTCGCTTCAAAAACAGGTTGTTGTTAGATAAGAATCTTTCAGGAACTTTATCTCCTGAGCTCGGCCGTTTCTCTTATATGAAGATACTGTGAGTACTGAGTACCATATGCTGTATCCCACTCTGTAACAGGCTTTGGCATATTTCCTCTAGCTCTCATGATGACTTCCTGTCTATTGATCTGGTAGGGATTTTATGTGGAACAATATTAGTGGGATAATACCAAAGGAGATAGGCAACATCGCATCTTTGGAATTGCTGTGAGTGGAAGTTGATCTTTGGCTCTTTGGTCAATACTCTTGGCTTGTTTTTTATTTATTTTCTCAACATGCATGCAATCTGTTTTACATTTTTCTAGATTAATACACGGCCATGTATATATATCAATGGCATAAAACACAGCACATAGACGACTACCAAAAATAACAGTGTGTTTTGTAATCCAGATTGTCAAGGATTATTTCATCTCTATTTGGCATATTCTCTTTAAATATAATGAATTATTGGTATTTCAAATAATGTGCGCTTGTGCTGTTGTGCATCCTTACTGTGTTTTGCTTTCTTTGTTTTCAGGCTTCTGAGTGGAAATCAGTTAATTGGTTCCTTGCCGGAAGAGCTCAGTAAACTATCCAACTTGAACAGGATACAAATTGACGAGAATCAAATATCGGGACCTATACCAGTGTCATTCTCCAACTTGAGCAAAGCAAGACACATGTAAATATTCTCTTTTTGCAAATTTTATGGGCTCCTTTTCTGATTATATCAATTCCTGAAATTACTCATCCTTTTCAACAAAACTAATGTGGTTTCTGGCCTTACAATCTTCCTATCTTCTCATCAGCCACATGAACAATAACTCACTCAGTGGACCAATACCACCGGAGCTATCTCGACTTCCAGTTCTTCTTCACTTGTAAGTTGGAATCTGTTGTCACTTCTTTGGTACTTCTAGCATCTATCTAATTTACTGACTTGAGTTTTCCTCAGGCTGCTTGATAATAACAACTTATCAGGACATCTGCCCCCAGAATTGTCTAAACTGACGCATCTGCTAATACTGTAAGCCATTGCAAACTCATTAGAAGTGTTCAATCTGAACATACTACAGTTATTCCATTATAGTTACTCTTTGGTGGTGTAGAGAATCTAGGTGATAATTGATATGTTCTCGTCTGTTGATATTACTTGATTAGCATCTGTGATTATTTACACTTGGAAATGTTACTATAGTTTAAAATGAAAATTGTATTTTTTCTTATTCATTACAACACACCACTGAACTCTTATATGTCTAATATTATCCTCCAGTTTAGTAACTCCAAACTTCAAAGATGCTATGAGGTAATGTGGTTATGTGCTGTTGAAGTTTCAAGGACAATGGTAATGCTTTTCGGAGAGATACAACATGATGTATGAAACATTAGAATTATGATTAAAGCTTGGTTTTTGCTGCCTTAGTGATGTCTGGTTGATAACTTGATCTGATGGGTGTTCAGCTAACTTCATCATACAAAATAATTCAAGTAAAATGTTACCACCGAAATATTGATATTCTTATTACTGAATCTATTCTCAAGGTTTTTCCTCTGATGTTTAGAATCTAGTATCAATATCACAGAACTGCACTAAATTAGGGATAGCCCCACCTTTCTACATTGATGACATTATCACACGAACAAGCTGGTCATAACGTGATAATGGTATCAGCAGTATGCAACTGCACGGGCTCCACTAGTGTTCTACCTAGCATAGGAAGCCATAGACATATTCCTGATTTCTTTCTCCCTTCATATCAATAAGAAATATTATCTGTTCTTTCACAACTAATGTGCTTCTTGTTCTGATCTTATTGATATTTATTTTCCCTTTTTTCCAGTCAACTTGACAACAACAACTTTAGTGGAAGCATAATACCTTCTTCGTATGGCAACATGAGTAGCCTGTTGAAGTTGTAAGTTGAGGCAATTTCATATTACTCTTGTGTACTGCTTAATAACTGGTTTGTGGTTACATAAACCAGTTCCTGCTCATGTTTGAGAAAATTCCTGCTCTACAATATAATTAATGGTATTTATTGATCTTGATGATCTGTATCCTTTTTCTAAAAGCATTGATCTTCCAGAATACTACAAAAACTTCGGGTTTCTTCAAGATACATTGGTAATTGTCAGGGTTTTGTTGGCTGAATCAGGAGTTTAAGGAACTGCAGTTTGCATGGGGATATTCCTAATTGGAGCAATATGTCGAATGTTGCTTACATGTAAGTACAAATTATTAGAATATGTTCACCTTTTATACAAATTATTCGGAAGACATATTGGAAGAGGATCCACATTTTCTTTTGTCTGGTACAATTTTCAGGCCTCTTAGCTAGCCCTGTTATCCTGCAACTTATCTTATATTTTAATTCAAGTGGTTTTCTTGATTCTAGAGATTTGAGCCTGAACCAACTTAATGGATCCATACCAACAGGTGCACTTTCTCGGAATATTACAGTCATGTAAGAAACTTTGTAAAATTGTTTAAGGCTTTGAACTGTATTGATACGGATTTACCTTAAAAAGCATAAGAAGTTTCTCTCTCTTGGGACTAATAATTTTGCTTTCTGTGTAGTGATCTCTCCAACAACACTCTCAATGGAATTGTTCCTGGAAGCTTTTCCGAGCTTCCTCTCTTACAGAAATTGTGAGGATCATCACTTCTCAGATTTATCTCAAGATATATTAGAATCTATCCTTAATGTCTCTGGGCTCAAGTTATTGTTTAGAAGTCCACTGAGAAACTGGATTCATCAGTGTAACTTCTTGTTCTTAATGTGATGATCTGATTAAATCTCACCTCTCTTTGTTATGCAGGTCCCTTGCAAATAATTTATTAAGTGGTTCTGTTCCATCCAGCATTTGGCAAAACAGGATTCTAAATTCATCTGAGAGACTCATACTGTAAAGCCTGATTAAAGAAAAATGCTTCCTTCCTTTTATCATCCTCTACCACATAATTTTTTGTGTTAAAATCATTATCAAACTTATCATCATACAGGGTTTTTTTTTTTCAAATATCATGATGAATAAGAGATATTCAAATGAAGTCGGCACTGAAAAATAGTTCAAATATGTTAATCAGTCAATTTTTACTTTTTGATGTTGCAGAGATTTTACAAACAATGGGTTTTCAAATATTTCAGGGAGTCTTCTCAACCCTCCTAACGTCACCATCGGGTTTGTCATTTATGTAGCTTTCAGTTATGACAGTTTTCCTGTGTTTTAAGTTGGCTATTCCTGATAGCTGAATGCGTTTGCCCTATACAAAAATTCCAGGCTCCAGGGAAATCCGCTATGCTCCAATAGGACCCTCATTCAATTCTGTAGGCCTAATGAAGAAGATCTAAGCAACTCATTAAATATCACAAAGGTCAATGACTGTTCTCCTCAGTTATGCGGACCTCCTTATGAGTATGCCCCAGCATCTCCTGACATGCCTTGTTTTTGTGCTGCACCTCTGTATGTTGGATATCGCTTGAAGAGCCCAGGGTTCTTTGATTTTGTTCCCTACTTCAGTGCATTTGAGGAAGAACTAAGTACTGGGCTTGGGTTGAATATACAACAACTTGACATCAATTCTGCTATATGGCAGAAGGGGCCTCGTCTGAGAATGTATCTTAAAATTTTTCCGACATACAGAAATAAAAGCTTGCAATTAATTAACGACAGTGAGGTACTGCGGATTCGCGACTTGTTTAGTGGATGGAGGATCAAAGATAACCATGTCTTCGGGCCTTTTGAGTTTCTCAACTTTACACTTTCAGATGCTTACCAAGGTTGTCTTCTTTATAAGTTATCATCGATATCAAGATGAACACTCTATTTGAGATTACATGCCTTAACTGGAGAAATGGCTTTAATGTTATAAATTTGCAACAATCACTCATCAAAAATATTTTTAATTATGAGACTACACTCATATGAAGCTGCTCTGTTACAGATTTCCTCCCACCTTCATCATCTGGCTTAAGCAAGGCAGCACTGGCAGGTATTATACTGGGAACTATAGCTGGATCAGTCATTCTATCTGCATTTGTCTCACTTCTTATCTTGAGAAGACGCACCCATAAACATCACCAACTATCAGCGAAACGTCTATGTAAGTACCTTAAGTATTTTTTTTCCCTTAATAACACATTTGACATGCTACCTTATGTTATGTAATACACAATAATTATAGAATCTGTTGACTTAATGAGGATTATTGTCAAATGAATGCTTAAATTGGATTTGTACTTTGTGTTAGTTTCATATTGCATACGTATATGCAAAGTCATGAAAAAGATATTTGCTCAAAGTAGGAGGAAATAGTAAAGGTTTGCAACTGGTTGGCACCTTAATTTTGTAGGAGATAATTATGGTCGGCCAAACTCTAAATCCCTTATGAATAATTTACATATTTGTATTCTTAACAATGCATCGACTCTGAAGGAAGTTTTAGTTGTATGCTTCAAACAATCAGGAAAGTCCATTTTCTAGTACTTTGTTGATGCAAAAGTATTGCATTACCCAAGTTGGAATTCACCTCTGTCCTTAATTCTGGATTCTAAGTTATAACTGGTACAGTACTTAATTATTTCACGGCTTAAATTTAATGCCTTCTTTGTAACATTCTATTGCAGTATCAAGGAGCTCTATCAAAATCGATGGTGTGAAGGATTTCACTTACAGTGAAATGGCACAGGCTACGAATAATTTTGATAGCTCTAGTCTGGTAGGGGAGGGAGGTTACGGAAAGGTTTATAGAGGTGTTCTTGCTGATGGAAAAGTTGTCGCCGTAAAGCGTGCTCAAGAGGGATCACTTCAGGGTGAAAAAGAGTTTCTTACAGAAATAGAACTACTCTCAAGATTACATCATAGAAACTTGGTGTCACTGACTGGATATTGTGACGACGAAGGTGAACAGGTATCTACATATTTTAACCTTTACACAGCTGGTTATCAAAGATAGCTCAATCAAACTTGTAGATCAGATAATACAAGATTGCTCTGTTGATTTTGTTTGTATAATACAAATGAACGATAAGCACATTTGTTTTCAATGACTTAGAGTATCCTTTACTTGCATTCATTTTGTCTGAGGTTCAAAATGTATCTCTCTCGTTCTTCTATTAATAACATACAACAAAACATAATTCACTGGCTCCCTATACAATGATTCATGCATTTTGGATTGAACAAGGGAGATTACAGGCCAAAATTGGTAAACCAGTGGATTCGATGACTTTGGGTATGCTATATAATGGACTTCAATACTGAAGTAAATACAGTGCCATGTTAGTTATAGTGAAAACCAAAAGGAAATGGATAATGTGATGCAGCCTAGTTTATTTATTTGTTCTGCAAGTTCTTACAACTCTTGCCAGGTAGTTGATGCTTATGTATACCTATAAATTTCCCAATGCAGATGTTGGCTTATGAATTCGTGTCTAACGGCACATTGAGGGATCATCTATCTGGTAATTTTTTAACAGCAACCGTCTTAACTTTCGTTTATATGGTATGACATTGCCACAAGAAAAAAAAAAATTCAAGCACTTCCATGCCAGATGCATGACAGCATTTGAAGAATATGTAATACCATAGTAACATTTAAAAAGGCAAAAACATTGGCATATAATACGACTATAACCATTTGACCAGAAATTTACTATCTTAGTTGTGGCGATTTAAATTCATATATTACTTGTCCGTTCTTCTTTTCACTGTAGAGGTCATGAACTGTTCCAAGGGAAGGGAGAAAAATGGACCTCTGAATGTTTTTCTTTCATGTGTTGATTAAACCATTACTGTATGGATATAATAATATTAATACTGAAAAGATTATTATATGGCACCATGGAATTAATTAATCGTATTGATGATAACTGCAGGGAAGTTTAAAGTGCCACTGAATTTTGCTATGCGAGTAAGAACAGCATTAGATGCGGCCAGAGGCATCCTTTATCTTCACACGGAAGCCAATCCTCCAATATTTCATCGGGATATCAAGTCAACCAACATATTGATAGACTCAAACTATACTGCCAAGGTTGCCGATTTCGGACTGTCAAAGCTAGCTCCAATGCCAGAATTCGAAGGCAATGTCCCTAGTCATATATCTACAGTTGTCAAGGGAACCCCGGTGAGACTCAATAGAAAAAGCAGTGACTAGATTAATTATACATACTGAGCAAATATCAACTTCTGGTTACTGCAGGGATACCTTGATCCGGAGTATTTCCTAACTCACAAGCTAACAGATAAAAGCGACGTTTATAGCCTTGGGGTTGTATTTTTGGAGCTGCTAACTGGAATGCGCCCTATTGTCCATGGGAAAAACATCGTCAGGGAGGTACTATTTCCTTTCACCGCGTCCTTTTGAGGCAGAGCATTATGAGCAGTACTTATTCCTAGACTATGATGAATGCATCTGCTTCAGGTCAACATTGCATATAACTCTGGCATTATATTCTCTGTCATCGATGAATGGATGGGATCTTATCCTTCTGAGTGTGTCCAAAAGTTCAATAATCTGGCTCTCAAGTGCTGCAAAGATGATCCAGATGAGCGGCCTTCAATGGCTCAAGTGGTGAGGGAACTGGAGAACATATGGATGATGATGCCAGATAAAGATACCGAGATGACTGAGTCCACAATGAGTTACCCAGGAAAGGAGGTGATGAGTAGTCCACCCTCTTCATCATCTTTTGTGACAACATCCTATGCTTCTGAAAAAGTCACCGGCAGCGACCTGGTCAGTGGTGCCATTCCTGCCGTTGCACCGAGGTGACGATCCCATCCCGCCTTATTTATATTCTTGTGTTGATGGGAATTTGTTCTTAGTATTTGGCGTGTCACGTGGAATGGGGGAAGATTAGTAGATGGATGCACATAGACATAGTTCCCTTCCCTTCCCTTCCCTTTTAATAATGAATAATGAATATGGTACCAGAGTCGGCTCGGACCTCAGATGAATAATTAGTGGAGCCACTGTATGACTATAGGACTTGACTCGCATTGTTCTAGGAATGTGCCCACTCACGAGTTGCGATGTATATACATGGACATTGTGGATTTATTTATTTTTAGTTGAAATACTGGAATATTATCAATTTCAGACTGTCGCCGTGATTGTGACTCTTAGTAAATAAATTAAATTAATAATTTTGAATATTAAATGTTTAAAAAAGTTTGATATTAGTTCGGATTTTTTTCAATATCTTTTTGACAAAGAAAAACTCAAAAAGTTTTAACATAATTTTTTTAAACTTTTTCTAAAAGAAAATAATACTCAAAATTGCCAGTTGTATGACGTTCTAATAGAAGGAAAAAAAAAGTAGTAGTTGCATCTAATTTGCGAGTATTCGTATATTTCGAATGATTGTGATCTTTTAATTGTCAACGAATTGGCTGTTGAAGGTTATGTCACTCTAGGAAAACGTCCACCGGTAATACCGTAGAATTCAATCGTTGTATTCTATCTCAAATTGATTTCAACGGACAAGATCATACAATCACTTGGTCAGACTCGACTTAAGACAATCCCTTCCAGTTCCATGCGCTGCGAATTCTTACATCTTCTGCTCTGACCCAATTTTGTTCAAAAGTTTAGAAGAATTAGCTAGAGAGAGATCGATAAACATTATTTTTTACCAAATTTCAAGTTAATCTAACGGAGATAACAAGTTTTTCCATCATAAGCATTATTCCAGTTTTTGGCGTATTTCTTCCCACCCAGAATTTTTTTCCAACACAGGCAAGGCCTACAGATCAATTTCAAAACTCATAAGCTAGCTCATATAAATTTGGAAGTTTTCAGTATCTGTGCTCCATCTTCTCCGTCTCCAGATACCATTGCACATATCTGCAAACCACAAACGACCATCAGATTACAGATGCTCACGAACAAAAACTCAAAATTGCTCTTCCACACCAAGGAATAACAATCACACACACCCCTTTCCCAATAAAAAGTTCCATATCTATTCATTATAGACTGCAGAAACCTAACCTAATGTAGCAGCACTGTGGAGATGCATGGTGATCGGCCACAGAAATTGACATATAATGAAGAAGATGTGACGCATACATTAGAAATTCTTACGAATAGGTGCCGACGAGCGGACCGAGCAGGAGAGTAGCGCTGATCCAATTATCGGAGATCTTGTGGGAGATCTTGCCGGGAAAATCCTTCCAGAGACCGGGCATCACCTTCTGCTGGAACGGCGACAGAGCGTATGTCACCGACTTTATCTTCACCGGTATTTTCCCCATTCTCTCTCTCAATTTGCAGAACCAATTAGGTAGGGTTTGCTAAAGCAATACGAATTTGTATTGGGAAACTCTATTGATCCGCGCTCCTCGACATTGAATTGTTCTCTCCTCTTCTTTTCTTTTTTCCCCTCTTAGAAATTTTTTCTTTCAACAACAAATAATATTGGTTTATACAAAGGTAAAATATCATTTATTATTCCTACATTTAACGTAAGTATAATTGCAAAAAAGTATCCAACATTGTGAAAATTTATATTTGTATCCCAACAAAAAATTCCAAAGTCTGAATGATACTGACATGCCAGAGTTCACATGTGCCATTTATTACGTGTCCACAATATATGCGGTAATCATCGAACTCCCAATTTGAACATCTATACAACCTCCCACCAAGATTATTAAGCGAAAATAACATTTTCAAATCACATGTTTTTTGTTAAAGAACTCCATGTTATATATTGTGGACACATAATATAAGAAATGTCACAAGTGAATATCGGTATGCCACATCATCGTCTAAGCATCAAAATATTTTAATTGGAACACAAACATAAAATTTTAAAATACTTTATTAATACTTGCATTGGAACATATATTAGAACACTATTTACCCTTTATACAATAATAATAATAATAATAATAATAATAATAATAATAATAATAATAATAATAATTTGGTCTAATATAATTTATTTCGATACCTTTTAATAATAGGAACGCTCCTATGCCCGCCCACGCACAAGGAGCGTGGGTCAAACCCGACCCGGACCCGATTTTGACCCAACCGACCCTATTTGTTTAAAAAAATCACGACGGTAAGTTCCAATATAAACAAACGTTGTTGACATAATGCAAAGAAGATGAGTTAGTGCAGCAGTTAGCTGCGTTAGGGTTGGCTAACCAAGTGGTTGTGAGACCAATTCCCTTCTAAGGTAGTATTTTTTTTTTTCCTTTCCACAATTTATATATAAATCTTGCTAATACTTTTTATTAAAATCAAATAATATTTCTTTTTACTATTTATAAATATAATTTTGTAATACTTATAAAAAAACTTATTTAATAGAAAATAGATATTTAAAATTTTTCTTCTTAAATTTATAAATTAGATTTTACTTACATATAAATAAGACATTTCATAAAATCAAATAATTTTTATTTAAAAAGCAGATAAATATTTTTGAATAAAAAAATAAAACTTTAAGATTTTTTATTAGTAAATGATAATTCACTTTAACGTAAACAACACATTTTATAAAATCAAATAAGAATTTTCCTTAAACTAAATAGACTTTCACACATTTTATTTGTAATGAGACTTTAGTTAAATTCAAAATAACTTGTCCATAAAATCATATAAGATTTTAATCTTTTTATATTTTGAAAAAGACTTCATATAAATATAAATCAAATTTTTATAAAAATTATTAAAAAAGACTTTTTCTTATTTGCAAATAAGACTATAAACAAATAACATAAAAATAATAATTTTTATTTATTAAAACAATAAATTTTGTAAATTAGAACAACAACTTTTGTACATTATAACACCAACTTTTATTTATTAAAACAATAGCTTTTATTCGCAAAAATAATAACTTTTATTCGCAAAAATAATAACTTTTATTCACAATAACAATAACTTTAAATCGCAAGAACAACAATTTTTAATTGCAATAACAAAAAAAAATTATTCACGAGAATAGTACCATTTATTTACATGATTAGTAACTTTTATTAATTATAACAATAACTTTTATTCAAAAGAACAATAAGTTTTATTTATTAAAAAAAATAACTTTTATTCACAAGAATAATTACTTTTCTTTATTAAAACAATAAATTTTATTTATAAGAACAATAATTTTTATTCGCAAGAACAATGACTTTTATTGACAAGAACAATAACTTTTATTTACAAAAACAATAACTTTTATTCATTAGAACAATAACTTTTATTCACAATAATAGTAACTTTTGTTCAAAAAAACTGTAACTTTTGTTTTAATTAGTAATTTTTATTCACAAAAATATTAAATTTTATTTAAAAGAACAGTAACTATTATTCAAAAGAATAATAACTATTATTTATTAAAATAATAACTCTATTCACAAAACAGTAACTTCTATTCGAAATAACAATAACTTTTATGCACAAGAACAATAACTTTTATACGCAAGAACAATAACTTTTATTCACAATAACAGTAACTTTTATTCACAAAAATAATAACTTTTATTCACAAGAATAATAACTTTTATTCATTATAACAGTAACTTTTATCCATAAGAACAATAACTTTTATTCCTTAGAACAATAACTTTTATTCAAGGAATAATATCTTTTATTTATTAAAATAATAACATTTATTTATTTGAATAATAATTTTATTATTCACAATAAAATTAACTTTTATTTATTAGAATAATAACTTTTATTCACAAGAAGACAAACTTATATAAATTAGAACAATAACTTTTGTACATTAAAATAATAACTGTTACTTTTGATTAAATTCAATTAAATATATATATATATATATATATATATATAGGGAAGTACTAGGGTGAAACCTTCATCCGAAGCATTCAAAATCTTTAGACGAAGCTGGAAATTCTCCAGCAACAATGCATTCACATTATCATTATAC
>JAYDZE010252292.1:0-19771 GCA_034509125.1 Monilaria moniliformis
TATATAATATAACAACAACTATGTATATTATATAGATACTCACGCAATTACATTTTAAATCTAAAAAATATTATATATATATGTCATTAATGCATAAGTTTCTGTCTATAACATTTATAAAATTGCAAACCAAATTTTCTCATGATTAACTTCAGTTTTAAAACTAAGGACCTTCGAACATTTTCTACAAATAAATTTTCAAATTTGTACTGATATATTAACTTTTCAATATTGCAAATTTAAATAAAATTTAATTTCTTACTTTTTTATATGTCATAGTAGTTTTATTTATTTATAATAATACATTACTAGAATTGTAATTTATAAAATATTTGCATTTACGTAAATCTTATGTAAATAGTTGTAAAATAAGTGCTAAATTTAATTTTTAAAAATATAATGGAATAAATGTAATAGCTAGTATTAAAAAAGTATCAACTTAATATCTTTAATTATTACTATAATTCCATATATTGTGAAATAATATATTTTTAACATATAATAATAAAAAAAAGTTATAATCAATCTACTCCATACGTTGTTGCACGGCTGGGGTACTAGTTGTCTTCAAATTATCTACTGATTGGCAAAAAGCAAATAAATTTGTAGCAACTTAAATAAAGTGTTATAAATTGAAGAAGCAGATTTTGATGAATATTATATGAAGTGGAATATTATAATAATAGCAGTGGTGATGTCATTTGTAACCCCCAAGATGCGCCAATAGCAAGAGCCTCGTCCCAATATGGCTCTACTATATATATGTACAAATTCTATGTTAAATATGGAACTCTATTGGCTAACGAAACTTATCAACATTATCATTGAAATTCCCAAAGTTTCAAGTTAAAAGAATTGGTTATTGCAAATAACAATGGCACTATTAGATCGCACATTTTTCGTGAATTTATCAATAGTTAACGGGATAATCATTATTGATTATTTTTTTTAAAAGAAAAAAAAGAACTTAGGTGGAATGTAAAGGGATTTTTAAACTTACGATATCTTGTAAAAGAATAAAACTGGTAATTATTCAAGTAAATTTGTGTGTGAAATAATGATAGAAAAAGGGCACCATCAATTTTCAAAACAATGAAATATTATGCACATAACAAATATAAGATAGTGGTATGCTTAAGCTTCTTTCCTTTTGTGTTCAAATGTGGACTACAAAATTAAGAGTTGCATCCAAGAAATTGCCAAAAAAGGAGCATATAAAATGAGAGAAACATAAACCCTGAATTCAGACCTGTCGTGTCTTACTCCAAATTATTTTTCTTATTTAAACGGCGTCCAAATAAATTACTTTATTTTCCTTTCCAAAGTAAGAGTATATCGCCGGAATTGAAAATTTTGTATCACTTCAGGCGTGCCGTTTGCGTACAATTACCAAAGTTTTCAATTTTGGATTTCACCCTTTTTTTAGTTTTATTTTTCGTACGAAATTAGTTACTATTAGTAATCATTTCTTAATTTTCGAATATTTAGTTAATAATCACTGATTGGGATCAATAATTTCATAATTTGTTTTAGAATTTGATAATAATAATAATAATAATAATAATAATAATAATAATAATAAATATCTCCATAATTTCATAATTTGTTTTAGAATTTGATGATGATAATAATAATAAAATATATATTATATCCACTAATAATGTTCCAAAATTACTATTGAGTTGTCCTATTTATAATATTTTAAAGCAATAAAAGCAACTAAAATTTGTTTTAAAATTGTCTACCTCTTTTTAATTTATAGCAAAAAGAATTACATTCCTTAATTTTCGTGCTTAGAATCTTTTGACGTTATTAATGAAACGAAGAAAGAAAGTTGGATTAAACTAATAAATAGTAGTACTAATATACAAATTAATGAGAATTTACTCTCCGTGAGTTATAACAAGTCATTTTAAATTTATACTATGTGCTTCATGTGGTAGTTTTTTCACAAATAAGTATATGCAGCCCCTCGGTACCTTATTTAAAAGATTCTAGCATGCTTATTTGCAAAATGGAATTTATAACATTATTTCTATATTTATAATCAAATAAACACTATTTTATGCTAATAATTATTCTATATAAATATTTTTGTTGACGAATTTATTTAAAAAAATTTGGTGGTCAACCAACCTATAAGATATTGATGGATGTAATTAATGCCCTGAGCTCATGGGAGTAGGGTTCGTAGCACTATGGTGATAGAATGAGTTCTATTAGTAATTACTTGATATTCGATCTTGCATTGTCGAAATGGTTAATCTTATTTACCCAAATATAGATTTTTAAATATAATTTAACATTTTACAAGTTAATTGAAATAAAATTTGAGGAACCCTCTTAAGATTGTAATATGATTTCATATTGCAAATATTGCAAGTCAAACGAAGTAAATTATTCTTGGATTTCCTAGTCATGCAGGTCGGTAGAATATAATACAAAAAACTAAATGAAATATTTATTTAAATAAAATAAAATAAAACTTATTACTACCCACATTTGTCAGGATTAGTAGGTTGAAGCTTACCTAAATGTTGAAGAAACAAGTCTAAATTCTCCCTAATTATCTATTCAATAGACGAAAATACGCAGTAAAAAACAAAAACAAACATATGGACAATCAAAACAAAACAAATCACACAACTTAATCAAGAAATTCCTTCGTCACCCATCCCAAAATATTATTATGAAAATTCACTTCTTTCCAAAGAGAAAAAAGAAAACTATTTTTTTTTCAAATAATCAACCCCACCACATCATGCCACGTGGATCTCAACTGTACACCCTGGACCACACTGCCCTTCATTTATTATCTTTAATTATATATTTCCCCATTTTTTTTATTTAAACCGAAAATCGATTTCCTTTTTTCAAATTTTGAGTTTTGATTTTTCCTTTTTGTTCCAAAGCACCCATCGTCGTTTACTTTTTATCACCTCCTCCGCAGATCCCTCTCTCTCACTTACTTCTCTCACTTTCTTCTTTCGCAGAGATTCAAAGCTGAAATCCCTTTATAAAAATGTGTTCAAATCTTTGAAATTCTTGAGTTTCTCCTGCTTCCTTTTTTTTTTTTTTTTTTTTTGGGTATTGAAACAAGGTTTTCAGCTGACCAATAAAAGAGGGAAAAAAAAAAAAGTTGAGATTTTGTGTAAACGGAAATGGGAGTTTGCACTTCTAAACCCAAACCCTCTCAAGAGCTCAATTTCCATTCATCAGATGAAATTAGCGATAATTATGCCCCGGGACATAATAACGATGAGCACCCAGTTCCTGCGAAGAACATCGGCGAGAATGCGAGAAGTTCTGGAAACTTCGAGAAGAACAAGGGCGAGGAAAAAGCTGAAGCAGGAAAAAAATCTCCGTTTTTCCCCTTCTACAGCCCGAGCCCAGCTCATTACTTCTTCTCCAAGAAGTCTCCGGCGAGATCTCCGGCGCCAGGGAGCGGGACGCCGAGGAGGTTTTTCAAGAGGCCGTTTCCGCCGCCGTCTCCGGCGAAACACATCAAGGCGGTGCTCGCGCGGCGGCACGGCTCGGTGAAGCCGAATGAGGCAGCGATACCAGAGGGGAAGGAGGTGGAAGGGGCGGGTTTGGATAAAAGCTTCGGGTTTTCGAAGAATTTTTATAGCAAATATGAGGTTGGGGAAGAAGTTGGGCGAGGGCATTTTGGGTATACTTGTAAGGCCAAGTTCAAGAAGGGGGAGCTCAAGGGCCAGGAGGTTGCTGTTAAGGTCATACCTAAAGCCAAGGTGAGGAACTCCTCTCTCTCTCTGTCTCTCTCCATTTTTGGTGATCTGACGTTTGTTAATCTTGATGGGATTTTGGTTTGTGGGGAGATCTGTTCTGTTAAAAAAGGAGATTGATTTTGTAAACTGTTTTTGAGTTTAGTGTCTCCAAGAATTAGATTTCATTCGATTAGGTCATGTACTGAAAGATCGTTGAAAACAATCATTCTGTGTATGAGGTCTGGAAATGGCTAATCTTTTTGTTAGTTTTATGCAGATGAAAGATAAATGTCCGAATCTTGCTTGCCGTTTTCAAACTGTCGGAGCTTTTTATGATAATGTTTATCGATGTTTTTCCGATGTGTTTTTATCTCATGCTTGTTGCTGGTTTGTGTTGCTAGATGACCACTGCTATAGCCATTGAAGATGTGAGGAAGGAAGTGAAGATATTGAGAGCATTGACAGGGCACACCAATCTCATCCAATTTTATGATGCTTATGAAGATCATGACAATGTATATGTAGTCATGGAGTAAGTTCATGCTTGCCTTTGATTCTCTTTGCATTGACTTGATCAAACTCCATTGTCGCTTATAAAGTGTAGAAATTAGCATGATCTTGAGATTCTAACCCTTTGATTTGACTTAATTTCTCAGGTTATGCGAAGGAGGTGAACTTTTAGATAAAATACTTTCGAGGTATCTATTTGTGTGATTTTATTTCGTTTAGTTTTGAGAGGGTGATATCTGTAACTTTGGATATTTCAAGCTTGAATAGTCATGTGAGATGACATAATCTATAATATAGGTTATGTTTCCTAATCTTACAGGGGTGGCAAGTATACAGAAGATGACGCCAAATTGGTGATGATACAAATACTGAATGTTGTTTCGTACTGCCATCTCCAGGGTGTGGTACATCGGGATCTTAAACCTGAGGTAGGAGCTTCTAGTCTTCTATGCTGTGGCTTGAGTTACAAACAGTTTATTAGAAGCCTAAGTCACCTTGTCTTGTGTTGTTATAGTGTATCAGAAAATAGTCAGAGCTAAATGTTCCGTTTTAGCATGTTGGATTTGCTAATGACTATTTATAGTATTATCTAACTGTTGCTTGCCTCTTGATCAGAATTTCTTGTTTAAATCCAAAGAAGAAGACTCAACATTGAAGGCCATTGATTTTGGATTATCAGATTTTGTAAAACCAGGTTTGTCTGATTTGTTTTTCTCATAATGTTTGTGGTGGAAGTGATGATTGACACGGTTAGATTGACATTGATTCATTTCTTTGTAGATGAAAGGCTTAATGATATCGTTGGCAGTGCATATTACGTAGCGCCTGAAGTTTTACATAGGGCATACAGTACTGAGGCTGATGTTTGGAGCATTGGCGTAATAGCATATATATTATTATGTGGGAGCCGGCCATTTTGGGCTCGAACTGAATCTGGCATCTTTCGTGCCGTTGTTAAAGCTGAACCGACTTATGAGGAACAACCTTGGCCAACTTTGTCCTCTGAGGCAAAAGATTTTGTCAAGCGTTTGCTTAATAAGGATCCGAGGAAACGAATGAGTGCAGCTCAAGCCATGTGTGAGTGTCCAATGCTAGTAACTCTTACCCCACCCCTGTGAATGACAAAATAAACTGATTTACTTACTTACAAATACAAGTTATCTGCTTCAGGCCATCCATGGCTCAGAAATACCAGTAACGTAAAAGCGCCATTGGATGTATTGATATTTAAGCTCATGAAAGCATATATGCGATCATCTCCCCTAAGAAAAGCTGCACTACGGGTGGGTAAAGTGTATATTCCTTCAATTTCTATTCTGCGTCACTTTGCATTGAAACGTATTCAAATGTATTTCTGTTTGAAGTTGAATCTGATGAGGTGGTGGTTTCTGGTTGAGTAGTTCATCTCTCCACTCCAATGATCATATATATCCATCCCTCGGTTTAATAATTAAGAAATAGGCACACTGATGCATCTGCCTTAATTAAATCCTAGTAGTGATTAAATATATCCTAACTAGGGATTATAGATCCTAATTGGAGATTAATAAAACCTGGTTCGGATTGGTGAAGCCTAATTGTGGTGGACGCGTACATTTGGTCTGAGTAAGATTGCAACCACAGCCATAAAATGATGCAAAAATATGATAGAGTATCCACTTTAGCTATGTTATCTCTTAATGGCCAACTCTAAGGTAGATATCCCAAGATGCACTTTCATTTCAGAGACAGTGACCTTCTGTACTGATATAGGTTCATAATTTGTAAAAGTAAAAATGCATGCGAAAGTTGCCAACTCAGCCCATTATCTGCATTTTGGCATCTCATAGGGCCTGATGTAATAATTATCTCATGTTGCTTGGCTATCTGATTTGCTACCCGGTCATTTTAAACTTCTAATATGCTGTTTTTACTTTCTTGTTGTGGTTCCATAATTTCCATTCGTTGATCTCTGCAGGCTTTATCGAAAACACTGACAGCTGACGAACTTTTCTACCTTAGGGAGCAGTTTGCACTGCTCGAGCCAAACAAAAACGGCACTATATGCTCGGATAATATTAAAACGGTTGGTAGTCGTCATCACGTTCTTGCTATTGTTCTTTTGAATCAAAACTTGGTCTCACTATCTCTAATTTTGGCAGGCCTTGAAGAAAAACGCAACAGATGCCATGAACGAATCTCGCATCTTCGATTTTCTTGCTTCGGTGAGGTTTCGAATCAAGTGTGTCATGAATTGTCAATCAACTATAACTTGCTGTAACTCTTTGCCTTTTTGTATATACAACAGCTGAATGCACTTCAATATAGAAGAATGGATTTCGAAGAATTCTGTGCTGCTGCTTTGAGCGTGTATCAGTTGGAAGCTCTCGATAGATGGGAGCAACACGCTCGTTGCGCTTACGAGCTCTTTGACAAGGATGGCAACAGGACTATCATGATTGAGGAGCTAGCTTCGGTAACACATACAATTTTCTTACTCCTTATTTGGCATGAAGGTTCGATGAAAACATGGAAACTGAAAGAAACTCGATCAATTTTTGTTTCAGGAACTCGGCCTTAGCCCTTCGGTTCCTGTTCATGCTGTTCTTCACGACTGGATCAGACACACTGATGGGAAGCTCAGTTTCCTTGGATTTGTGAAGCTGTTGCACGGCGTCTCCAGCCGGGCCCTTGCCAAACCTCATTAGGACGCTGCTCAACTTATTTTCATCGTCGTTGTAGAGCAATTCGCCGCCAGATTCAAGATTGAGACACAAGATTTAAGGATTGCTGGAATTCAACAAAAGCAGTTCTGCAGCCACTGTAAAGCCATAGTAATTTTGTCCCTTTTTCCTTTTATTTAATTTTTATCTTGATTGCAGCTGAGAGCATTTCTCAGCAGGTTGAAGTGGACATTCATACCCCGTTCTTCTGACATACAACGCTGACATAACCTTCTTTGTATCTTCCACTCTATCTAATTTATTCATTCTCCTTCTTCTTTTTTATTTTCAGCATACAGTTGAATATTATTTAATGGGCAATTAATGTGAAACACGAACCTATTCTACAGAATTGGTCATGCCTGGGGTTGTTGAAATGTCCTGCTTCAAGATTAAATATGACTTGTCCTTCCTTGCTATATCAAAATAGCCTTTGATTCTGTTGTTCCAAGTTTAAAGGTACATTTGCTTGTTCCAATAACGCAAAATGAGATAGGTAAAAACATTTCACTCCAACCAATCTATATATGGCTCATAGATGGATTGAGATTAATTAGGTGTTGGTGGCATTTTTAATTGATTTGACTGCAAAAGTATGAGGTCTAATGTAGATGTAGTGTAATAAGTCAAATAAAGTTGTATTCTCTTGAGGTCTGATGGGAACTTGGATTCTTGATAAAAGAGGTTCTAGGGTGTAAGATTATCTCATCGGATAAGTTCGAGTCCAAGTAAATGAATGTGTACAGTATAATCAATGGTTAGGAATTACGTTTTCGATTTTCTTACTCCAAATTAGCATGCAAAAACTCATCTATGTATCTCAAATGCAATCAAACAATTGATCAAATGCTCAATTGAAATGGAAAAGTTGCATTTAATTAACAAAACGAAATCTCAGATTGAAGTCAAACACCCTACAATAGAAATTTAATTAATGACAAATTTCACCCGTCCATAAACCAGATCATAAACATTTTCTATCTCTATCTTACGAATTTAAGATGATTAAATTTACAATTTAAAAAGTAGATGTTAAATAAATCAATTTTACGACAATTCAAGCTTCCAATCTACAAGAAAAATTAGAGGTACAGAATCTATATTGAGTTGTATACACAGAAGTTCCACATATAACCTTTTCTACTTTTATACGTGTAGTTTAAATTATAATAATAAACAAATGATCCATATAGTTAATTTCAAACTTATCTATCAAATTTAAAATTGAATTTGCAACAATATTCTCAAAATAAAAGTTGATCCATAAAAATTAAAATAATTGGACCAAAAACAAAAGAAAAGAAATGAAAAGGAATTTGAAGGAAATTGGTGTGAGATGACTAAAACCAAACAGATCAACTGATACTTAGTTGAGCACTGGTGGATTGAATTTCGGTTCGCATTATAGGAGTCTAATAAATTAAAAAATACAATAACTTTTTTATTGGGATACTTGCATATGTAAATACAATAACTTTTTTATTCCGCATAAATTTAAAAATTGGTATGATAATACACAAATTTTCTAATTATCATGATTTTATAAAATTAAAATTTCTAAATTTTAACATGATGTAGAAGTCAAAAATTGTTGCATGGAGTCATCATCTGACATAGTATACAATACCGTTCCAAACTTAATAAAACGACGTTTTGTGGTTTAATTACTTATTCATCATGTTTTATTGAACTTAGGGTTATGGCATCTTGCGTCTTCTTCAAACTTCTTCGTCAATTTCAGAGCTAAGGATGTCGTCTTCGTCAAAGACCTCTTGGTCACGGGACACCGCATCATCTACGAGACTAATCCTAAGAGAGTTTGCATTCACGAAAAGGTGGTGTCACTAAATGTTTCATGGACAGACAAGAACTCAGGCCGATGATTCTATCGTTGTTCTAAAAAAAGAGTACACAACATTTTTCATATTTTGATAGTCATTTAAAGTTGAATTTGTGCTCGGCTGGTTGTTGGTTGACTTAGTATGTGAATTTTCATTTTCAAAGTCATGAATTTTTGAAGAATTTCGTTAATCTTAGTTTAGGAACTTGGTGAATTAGACGATGTCAGCTGAAATTAGATTGACTCTGACTTAAATTAGATTGATTATAGTGAGACAGATAGATAGATAAATTGTCAGCGAATTTGTTTATGATTTCAACAAAATTATGATTTCAACTTGAATTTTGTGTTTTTGGTGATTTGAACTTGATGAAGAATATTGTCTGTCATTTAATATGAAGAAAGTCGCTTGTTTTTTAAATCTGACGCCCTAAACGCCTAAACGTGGTTGTTTAACTAAAAAACGTCACCTAGTACGACTCTTGGCACGTCAACGCATTTCATCCAAAAATAATGTCACGTCAATTAAAATTCCATGTCATACTAAAAAGGTGGTCGGAAAAGTTCGCCCTGGGAAAAATCAAAACAAATTCGATTTGGTGTATTTTCATAGCAATTTTTTAATTTATCCGCAATTCATTAATCATATGAAATTTGTTGTATTTACATTCCAATATCCCTCGTTTATTTTCTGATTTTTTTTAAGAAAAAGACGTGGTAGCATAGCCTTTGTTTTTTCGAATGTAAACCAAACTTACAAGCAAATAAAAGAAAGTTAAATGGAGGAGTATGCAGAATTACAAAGTGAGAAACTTGAATAGAGAATTAATCAAGGGCCATGATTTATTTAAATCGTATATCATTACATGTTCACAAACGTATCAGCAAAAGGCTAAAAAAGTAAACTACAAAATACAGCGCGATATTTTGACGGGATTTGAATCCAAATCAATCCCTGATAGGTCTAGATTGTTGCTAGGATTTAGGGGTTATTTTGTGTTAAAAACTGGATGAAATCTACACTTAAAGGTGGTTATTGCATGGAATTGGGATAAGATGAGATTTGGATGGAAATGCACAAGAAATGATGGAAATTGCATCCAAAGAAAAAAGCAGAGCAAAGTGGACGTTCAAATTGGGCAGCTTGAGTGCTGAAGCAGGACAGTGCGCACAAAAGTGGTCCCCGGGCAGATTTTGGCTAGGTGGCGCCACCAGCTGCTTGGAGGGGCAATTTTGTCCATCCTAGAAGACCTAAACAGTGACCTAGCTGGAGAATGAAGGAAGAAAGCCGCACTAGGAAGGGAGGAGAGAGAAGATGAGGGATCTACACATGCACACTTTCACTTCACACCATTCACCCCATGCAATTTTCACCTGCACTCTCTTGGGAATCTTTCGAGAAGAGAAGATCATCTGCCATTATGGGATAGGAAGAGGAAAATATCAGTTGTTGCAACTCAGTTGGAGCTTATTTACTGTTACATTGCTTAGGCTTGAGACCTTTCTTCTATCTTTTGATTTCCTTCGAATTTGTGATAGTTTTTGTTGAACTTGACGATTAGAACAAATTCGGTGTCAAGCTAGTTTCAGGGTGTTTATGGTTGTTATTGTTCAGTTCCAATTTGTGTATTCGCATTAAAATCTAGATCTCTGGTTCATATGCTTAGTGAAAGTCATTTCTTCCCAAAATTATTTTGCACTTGTTCTTTGCTAGTTTTTTCAGTTTTACTTGTGATTTTCTTGATGTTTGAACTCATTTTGAAATGTTAATTTCGAAACCCAGATGAATGTTCAGTTGATGAAGTTGTAAATTCAGTTCTCTTTTGTTTTCCTTGTAATTTTCTCGTAGGTAGTCTTGGCATAACAGTTTGTTGGTTTCCTTTCCATCTTTCTGCATTTCTGCACCTCTACTTCTGTTCTGCTGCCCATGCTGTTGTCCCCTGCATCTTTCCCAGTTTGAACCACGGTTCCTGATTGTTAAAATCCCCTTTGTTTCCTTTCCAAAAATAGTAGTTTGACTATTGTTGATTTCTTTGCTTTAACTAGTTGTTAGAATCTATCTAGTGGTTTAGTTAGTAAAATCTGACTTGTTTATGTGGTTTTAGCTTTAATATTTCAATTCAGTTTTTGATTTTAAAAGAAAAATTGGTTTATTTCTCGAACACTTTTAAAATTTAGGCAACAATCCTGCATTTAACCTTCGAACTGCCCAGTCTAGTTCACCTACTTTCAGCTTGCCAGTTTGAACATATTTCACATATCTCTGTTTGCTTTCAATTCCGTTCTGTTGTCTTTCACTTGTAGTTAGAAGCAGTAAAATTCCTCATACGTTTTAGCTGCGTAGTTTATTTCTGACCTTCAAATTGCCCAGTTTACATTCGGTTGCCCAGCTTATTTCTAAAATGTTGCTTGTAGTTTGGTTGGTTTAGTTCATTTAATTTCATGTGCTAGATTAGTTCCCACGCACTTTTAATTAGTTTATTTTCTGTATTCTCCTTCTCTCCTTGATTTTAGGCGTGGCGGCCCCCTCTTGGGCATAGTGAAATGCATAACGAAATTCCCATTCCTCGTGGGTTCGACACCTGTACTTTCACTATACTAATTCAATAGTATAGTGGAAGTGGGAAACTACAAATTATCTTGATAGGCTGAGTTTGCTTGTTCATAATTTCCAACGACAACTTTGCATTCGAACTTATCCCTCTATCAATGTGATTGTCGAGTTCTATCTCATGAAAAAATCGTGCTCAAACTATGCAATTTGAACCTCATTCCAAAAGGCTCCAACTATTATATTCCTCTTGGAGTTTTATAGAGGAAGTAAATTGAAGATGCATTTGATTGGTATTATAAATATATAAATTATGATAAGATATGTTGATCTTTTGAGTTTATATTTTCCGTACATTAATTGTTCTACTATTTAGCTAACAATAACTTATAATTAAGTATTCGTATTATAAATATTAGTTTAACTCGTCATTATTTATGGCGGTAAAAATACTTGAGCATGGCAACTAAGAGAGGAGTCAGAATATTGACTGTTGAGCATGAATAGATTTGATTAGAGGTTTTGATGAAAAAAGATAGTGGATATCTTTGTGTACACAATGGCCTAATGGTAAGGGTGGCACTATCGCTGCCGCGTTTCGGGACGGAAAATGGGGGCCGCGTCGGGGCGGCGTTGGAGGGGGGCTGGACCTCGCCGCAGCCACGATTTCAGTCGAGTGCGCGGCTGAATACCGGGCTGCAGCCGCCGCGTCGCGGCGACGCTGCAACCCTCATTCCGCTGCATTTCATTTTTTTTAATTGTATGGTGCATTGTGTTGCAGGTGTATTGTGTGGTGCAGCTGGATGTCACGTGATTGATTATCCGTTCTATAGAATCAGACATCTTCTTCTCACTTTTCCCACCTTTCATCCCCTTTCTTCCTCACTTTTGTTCCTCTCTTTTGCTCACATTTCTTCCTCTTTCTTCTCTCATTTCAATGGATCCAAATTATGACCCTTCGAGTTCTGAATCGGATGAAATAGATAAGATGATAGAATTGAAGTTGAAGTCGCTCCATAGGAAGAGAGCTGAGCAGACTCGAGCTTCGAGGACGTACATACACCGGGAGCGGAAAATTGCTGATCAACGCATCGTCGCCAATTATTTCTCTGACGAGCTACGGTGGGGTAAGCTGTGTTCCGTCGACAGTTTCGCATGAGCAAATCCTTGTTCATGCGCATTGCAACCACGTTGGCAGGACGTGAGGACTATTTCCAGCAGCGCCCTGACGGTACAGGCCGCGACGGACTCTCGACGCTGTTGAAGTGCACGTCGGCGATTCTCCAGTTGGCATAGATACCTTGTAGCCATTGGATATCCAAGGTGTCTTAGGCATCTCGCACGCAAAGGAGGATGAGATGTTGGGCTCACAAACCTCGGACACAGGGGCGGATGAAGGGAGTGAGTAGGCCACCGAGTCGACGAAGGAAAGGCAACATGAAAAAGCTATTGCTGCACTATGTGGGGGATCTTCACGCACTAAAGCACCATTAAGTTCAACGAGAGATCCTAAGTGCATGTTCAACTTCCCGAACCACATCCCACCTTTACCATTTCCAACGAAAAGAAATGAGAAGGTTCAAGAGAAGAGTTTTGAATGGATGATGTATGTCATCAAGGGGTGAATGTTGAAGTATCCCTTGTTGACCTGTTTGTGAACTTTCCAAAATTTTCAAAGTTCTTCAAAGATCTAATGGCGAGGAAAGGGAAAAATCAAGAACAAGGTGTGGTGGCCCTTAGTCCAAACTGTTCTCAGCTGATCACTGGAAAATTGCCAACAAAGTTGAAAGACCTTGGAAGATGTCTCATCCTGTGTGAGATCGGGAGCAGTTGATTAAGGCTTCAACATCTCCTTGATGGCCTTGAAAACAGCCCGGTCAATTGATTTGGAGTAGAGAATGGAACCCATTGACATTGATCTCCAGCTGGCAGATCACTCGATCATTAAACCAAATGGCATTGTTGAGGATGTCTTAGTGAAGGTTGAAAAGTTTATTCTGCCACTTGATTTCATCATCCTTGATATGGATGAAGACAATGAGGTGCCGATACTATTTGGAATACCATTCTTAGCCACTGGAGACGTCCTACTCGAGGCGAAATAGAACTCTGCCACATTTAGGATAAATGGAGAAGAGGTTACTATCAATGTGGATAAGGCTGTGAATTATCATCCCCTGGACCTGCAAGTGTAGGAACGGACTAAATCGAGCTAACAACTATAAACAAAGGCGCTGGTTGGGAGGCAACCCAATGGGTGTTTGGTTTTGTTTTTGTTATTTTCAACGAAATTGGGGATTTTGTTTACTCAATCTTTCCCTCAATATATTTTTATGAATTGAGTGTTTTTCACTTGTTTTTGTTATTTTTATTGATGCATGAGAATAATGGAGTGGAAGAGTTATCAAGGATGAGATGTTTCCCGCCCGCCCATATGACTTGTTGCCTTTTCCAGACCAGTTTGGGGGAGTTTTCTTTATCCTCTCTTTTGCTTATTCTCTTCATCACATTGGGGCGATGCCCTGTTTAAGTTTGGGGGAATTTTCAATGAGCTTCTTTTTCTTAAGTGTTTGTTTTGTTGAAAAGTGGAAATAACTCGTGAATAATCATGAAGTCGGTTTTTAGTGATTAGGAAAAATGCTCGTTTATACAACCATAGAGTTCCATAATCCCGTAAGAGAATAAAAAAAGAATTTGGAAGAGAAACTAGGGGTTAGAAAGAGAATGAGAAGAAGGGATCCAACCATAGAGTTCCATAATCCCGGAGACGACTGCAATCGACAGAAATCGAATGCCATGGGATCGGTGATTTTCGTTTTCTTCATTGTAGTTTTAAATCAGGATGCTTGGCTAATTCATCTTACATTGCTCCTAGCTTGTAGTAGGATGGATTAACACAATGAATTGTTAAATTTGTTATGTTTAATATGTTGTTTTAGTTCTCATCTATTGCTTGAAATCACCATCATTATTTCATGATGCATTTGGGATAACGAATGTCTAAATATTTTTCTAATGTCTCTTTAATTTAGAAATTAAATAAAAACTAGATAAGAAACTTGGGAATTTTATCTTGTTCAGATAGGGGTTCTTGAGTTTGGAGTACGATTTGAACGATATTTGTTACGCTTTTATAGGAGTTGAGTTCAATGAATAGTTTTTTATGTGTTATGTGTTCAGCTAACGATAAGTCATTGAGTATACAAGTATGTTCAGTATTTGTAGAAGAGAGAAATAGTTGCACCGTCCCGTTAGCATATGTTATAACCGATAATCGATCGGTTACAAAAGCTAAACTGATGATCCAACCGTCTTTATAATTATAAGTTATCAGTTAGCTAAGAATCGATCATTTTGGCTTGATCCCTGGTTTAACCAATAACCAGAAACCCAAAAAGCAGCCCTAGTGGCTAAAATATGAACAACTTTTAGAATATAAGCTAGGAACAATTTTCAGCCCTTAGATCATGAATATTTACTCTGAATTCATCACCTTGTTGCATCAATTTGTGGTCATTGTGTTCGAATATCTTAGGCGGAAAAAATTTCAGTTTTTGAATTCGTACATTAATCTCATTTCCTCGGCGAATTCGTAATTCATAGTTTATAATTTGAAAGATATTTGCAGCCTAATCTTTCCCTATATATGTATATATGCAAAATTACGAATTAATATATATATATATATATATAATCATTGTTGTAACATTAATTATGCCCTACCAATTAAGAAACTCTAATTTGTTTTCTTGTGGCGTTAATTATGACCAACCCGATTATAGGTTGTTGGACCACAATCGGCATTCCCTTAAACTACAAAAACGAGGTTATCTTTTTCTCAAACATATGAATCTAATAGATATACTCAATGATCTTAAACCATTTATATGTGTATACTTATTATGATTTTGAGTTAGTTTCGAAATTAATCATGACTGGGTTAGCTACGCAGCTTTCTTAAGGTATAGGTACAGTTACTTGAGTAAATTCTAGAATCAACAAATAATAATGTGCTGCATTTTTATAATGGAGAAAATGAAACCTTAAACAGAGACTAATAGAAGTGAAGTTCGTGAATGGGTTTTTACATGTGAAACAACATTTAATTAATTGAAGTGGCCTGCAAGTTGTCGCCCAAACCCACTTGTTCTGATTCAAGAAATGATTGGATTCGATGCCATAATCTTACAAAATACTCTTTCTGAATGATTTTTAGGTCTAAAGATTCTCATCGTAGTTTTTTTTCCACAAATTTATTCTTCATGGTATTGATATAAGTGAAGAATATTTCGCGTTGTTGAGGACTTGAGGTTGATCTACCGTGGTCCTAGCGAAAACACAGGCTTTTTTTGGAGTATCTTTCATCAATTTCAACACTTTATTAGTGGCTATTGGATCTAACCTTTATTTGCCACTTAATCTTTGACTAAAATAGTTATTCTTGTTTTTAAACTAAATAATTATGTATCTCCTTCTCTATGATTCTAGTTTAATGATTGATGTTGGACTCAAAATCTTAACCTTTCCTCTTTCAGGAATGGCCATAAATGCTACTTGTAAATCTCATGAAAATATCCCGCATTAAGGCCTTTGATTTGGAGAGATAAATTTACTTATATTGATTAATTCTTGATTGGTACAGGAGCATATATGTAGGAAATTTATCTCTATTTTTTTTTAAATGGGAGAAATTTATCTCTACTTGTAAGAATGAATGGATGTCTTAGTTATCAAATTATATGGATCAATTCTATAATTATATTCAATATTTTGAGGAATCATTTATACTTATAAATTGTACGACCGTGCCAATTAACAAAGTTTGTTATTAAAAGCTACTGAGAATAATAATAACAAAATCCCCTATTTTAATAATTACTTGTGTCTAGTTGACTAGGAAGTCCACGCATAGTACAGTCGAGGTCAACTTTGTGTCGCCATTTAGCTGCTTTATTTGATACAATTGTACAGGCTAAATCATAAGGACAGACAAACCGGCAATGGCATCTTTCATCAACTTATTGCAGGTCTATGTAATATGGGAAGAATGAATAACTGATGTCATGTATATGTCACTCTTTTGCAAGTGGACAAGTGAATTTTGTATCATCAATTAATTATCATGTGATTAACCTAAGTAATTTAATTAATTCAGCTGTCGCAGTTTGGGCATAATTCGGAAACTAGGGGAATTTGAAAAACAAACAAACATTCTGGGCTCTATGGCATCCGGTGCTCTTTTTATATATAAAAGAATAAGGATGTGATGTATTTTCATTGATTTGTATGTTTATTTCCATTTTGGAATAGCCATCTGACTCAAAAAATAATCAAGATATCAATTAACAAATGATATTATTACTTCATTTTTATTTAATATTAATGGTGAAGAACGAATGATCCTCCGAGTGATTGAGTCTGCCTCAAGCGAGTGAGTTCGCGTCGACTATCTATCTCACCACGCCCCCTACTCCTATAAGGTATAAGGGCCGGTGGAAGGCAGGATCCGTCATCTTGGCAGGAATTCCTTTAAAATTGGGAACCTACGGATTTTTAAGATTTTCAATAGAGCGGTCGGCTGTTAACTGACTGGTGGTAGGAAGAATGTTCTAGTGAATTATGGCCCGTAAACTCGTAAGCTACCGAGGGTAGGGATAATCGTCCATGTTGCTTCCTCTGTCGTCCGTCTAGAAAGAGTCGTCACGACATGAGCTTCGGGTAAGATTTTGTATGTTAATAGTATTATTCACCTTTATAAAGATAAGTGATCATAGTTTCATCATTAATTCTCGCTCCACTTTAGAAAAATTAAAATCACAATTTTAAATTTCATGAACGCCGTATAATCTAAAACAAGAAATTAAATAGACAATAGTTAGTTAAAAATTGTGTCACCTCCTCGACCCGAACCGCCCTAGAATTAAGGTGCTAGGTAGAAATAGAGGTAAAAGAATCGAAGTTGAAATCATGGGGAAGGGATTGAAGTTGAACCAAAACTCTGGAGGAGAGTTCCGAGGAAGCTTATCAAATTTTGTACTAGCATTTTGCAAGAACATAGATTTAATGGAAAGTAAATCATCTGTTGTTCGATGAAAGTTAGCTACCTGAAACGAAATAAAGATTGTATCCGCTCCAATATGTGTACATAAACGGGGACTTACGAAGCAACAGCTGTAAGTAATAGACCCATCCAAAACTAGCTAGCAGACCCCAAAATTGATATTGGTCCTCCAATTTGAATTCAGCCTAATCCACTTATGATACATTTCTGTCTTTTTGAGTTGGTAAACCTCTTACTTAAATGGGCCTAGTCCATGACACCTACATTCGTTTCTTGTGCTGGATATTGGGCCTGCATTGGAATTGGAATGATCATGAATCCATCATCATGATTTTCATCTTCCTCCTCATCATCATTCTTCAACTATTATTATTATTATTATTATTATTATTATTATTATTATTATTATTATTATTATTATTATTATTTTGAGGGAATTATTGGAAAATCTCTAACTATATTTGATCGCTCGTGAATTTCGTATTACATGCGGAATAACGTTAAAAGCAAAGTGGGAGATTGATATTTCCTACTATACGCTGATCTTATTCCATTCCCTCTCTAGCTCTATAGAAACCGAAAACCCAACTATACCGCCATAAGTAGAAGAAGAAATCAAATTGAAGAGCAGGATTGTGGCAGTGATCAGAAAAAGCTGCATACATATATATATCACTAAATTGATGAATGAATCAGAATCAAGACCAGAAACCCCACAACTGACAGCTACTCTGATTTATAATAATATCATCACAATCAAGACCTCCCCAATCCGACGTCGTATCCACCATTCTCAGCAAGTCTTCCTCATCCGAAACCGAAACCATCCTTTCCCCAACATCGTCATTCTTCACTTCGAAATCAATCTTAGCAGACTCCGATTCCCCATCGCTGCTGCCGTACCTCGCACCTCCCTCCCCCTTCAGCTTCTGCAACTGTTTTCCATAACCCACAAACAAATCTACTCATTAAATTAAGTAGACAACAAAGCCAGCTCAATTCATAAGAAGCTTCCTCTCCAGATGGAAAATGGGGAGCCATTATCGGTTCTCCTTTAAATATTTTTTTTCAAGTGACTAAGTAAGTAATTAACTACCTGAGTAAGCAAGGAGTGCTTCTCTTTCTTCAAGGACTCGAACTGGGCGGCGAGGGTGTTGTAATTAGCTAGCAAGGCGGCGTATTCCTTCTCAACGTGCTTGGATTTCCATCGAGCTCTCTTGTTCTGGAACCAAATGGCCACCTGCCGCGGCTGCAGCCCTAATTCTTTCGCCACCTCCACTTTCTTTCTCGGTTCCAGCTTGCTCTCCGACTCGAACATCACCTCCAGGCATCGGATTTGCTCGTCGCTGAATCTGCGCTTGTCGTTCTTGCTTTTCTTACGCTTGTTTGTCGTCACCAAACACTCCGCCATGTTCGATGATTACTTCGTGGCTACGACTTTTTGCATGAAATGAGTTTTGTGTTTTTTGTGTGTTTATCAACAGCTCATGTGACTGAGGAATATGTGGTGCTCTTGTATTTTTAGGAGGAATTTAAAATGTCACATGTTCAATTTATACGAGGAGAGGCCTCCAAAGTCGTGTACAGATTTTCTTCTACTTCTTTCATTAAATTATATTCCCCATAGCCACACTCCTATGCATCCAATGCATCTTTCGTAACTAAATTAATACTCTTTCTGTCCCATTACAAATGATTTATTTAATTTAGACACATAAATTAAGAAAATTATATTTATATATAAAATAATAGGATTTATAAAATTTGAGTAACTTTTGTATGTAAAAAGTTTTCTATTTTGAAACTTGACACTTAATAGAACAAGTAATATTTTTAATAGCACATAGAAAGTAGTATTTAATATAAAATTAATAAATTTCAATTGTAATGGGTTAATATTAATATTCGAATAGATGTTTGATAATGGTCAAAATCATACTATGTTGTCCTGTCTCGTAGGGGCCTCAAGTTTACAAGTTTGATATTGGTCAAAATCAGCGGGGATTTTTGGAATTGTTGTTGCATCTTCACTAAATTTTATTTTTTCCTTTAATGCATCATTAACCCAACCCTAAAAAATACAGCCACAATTTAATTTTCAGCTGCCACGACAGCATTTTACTTTTCAGCTACAACACCATTATCTCAATCCTAAAAAATTCATCCCCAAATCAGTCACAACTCAATTTTTATCATTTTATCATTTTTTACTTCAATTTTTTTCTTCAATTATATATATAAATTCGTAATTAAGTTATTTGTAAAATATAGACACAAAATTCGAAAAGTACTTAATTAAAATTCTAAAATACATAATTTAAAATCCTAAATTACATAAATTAAAAAGCAAAAACGACATAATTAAAATTCCTACGATTACAT